>JAPYYV010005108.1:0-15795 GCA_030522625.1 Copidosoma aretas | reverse complement strand
TATTTGCCCGACACTAGCGCCAAATCCAGTGTTTGGCGCTAGTATCGGGCGAATACACGTATTTTAAATGGGGATTGGGTACCGAAGTTCCAATTTTCGTCGTTTGTGCACAGAGCGAATAGTGTACGGGCATGTAATAGGTGGGACTTGGTTCGAGTCTCGTCGTTTGCCGAGGGTTCACTCCGCTTGCTTTTTTCCCGGGGTTCGATTGACTGTTTCTCGTGTTTATACGTAGACACTCGTTCAGGACTCAGGCAATACACCGATTAGTTGTAAGTACCCCCTACCCCCCTCCCTGTCATGGGGAGGCCTCCCATCCCAGTTGAACACAAATTGCAATTTATGTAATTTAAGATAGTCTTGCAATGACTAGTATGATGCTTGAAATACCTCAGGTCTTTTTCATTAAAAAATAGTTCCATGCGTCGTATACAGTTGTATAATATTTCGACATTATGGTCCAATGATTTTATTGAGAATTTAAACTTGACATCTATTTTTAATATCAATCTCATTATTAAAAGTAAAGACAATCATAGAAACTAATATTGCCATCTCTTCACTAAATTATGAAACAATGATCATTAGGAGTCAAGAGTATTTTTTTTCAAGGTTGTTTATTGTTTCAGGAACATTTCGTCTAAGGACAGTAAGATTACATCAGTTGCGGCAGTAAAGATTTAGTTCGTCTTCTTGATGATGTTATTCAACACAATCAGACGAAAAAAAACAAAATAGTAATGGACCTAGCGATGCTGAGATGCACAAGGACGTGTCTCTCTGCATCGCTAAAATGACGATTTCGATTTGCTGCTACCGATCGCATCATCGAATAAATTTACACAAAAAGCATCACCTGTTTGCTTAAGGTAAGAATATTATTGTATTCTTAAAATTCCATACGTCGTGTGAATTCGGTTTTGGGGTTCGGCATGAAATGTCCTCAAAAGCATTTTTTACTCGAGCTCGCGTTTTCCGTTACAGAAGGGCACCTTTATTTCTAGAATATATCATTCTGAAAGCTTCGATGCGATCGAAAAATCAACTTTAATATGCCTTTTTCTCATAGGAGAAAATACATCTTGATCGATAAGATGCAGTTCGTGTTTCAAACAATATCAAGTATACAAGATAATTTTCATACATTTTTGTCACGACACTAAAATACAATTTTCATTCTGCACAAACAATTTTAAATGCCGAAATTTTCCTTACAGTGACATAAAAATGATTATTTGTATGTGTATAATATATCATAAAATAACTAAATATGAAGGCATTATTATTATACGTACAACCTATTACTTCATTACATTATGTACGTATACGTTATTAAAAACTGCTCTATTCAAGTTCCAAGGGTAAGATAAACTCTACTCACGAAACATAATCTCCTAATCTCTTTCTCTGGTGTTGATCGCTTACTGCTCAGTATAATATACGTGTTCACTCGACGAATGACTAGATCACACTGTGAGCTTAGTTAGCTGAGTGAGTCAGTGGTCAGTGACAACAGTGACCTAGCTGAGCTGCGCACTCCATACTGCGCTATGAGCTACGCAGGTCACCTGATGCTTTGTGTACAGTGTGATATAGTAATTCGTCGAGTGAACACGTATTATTCTGAGCAGTAAAGGATCAACAACAGAGTAGGAAATAAGGAGATTATGTTTTGTGAGTAGACTTATCTTACACTTGAAACTTAAATAGAGTGTTTTTTAATAACATATACGTGTGTAATGTAATTTCATAAAAGAATAAATAATACAAGTAACACAATCATAATTTATACATAGTAAAGTCAGTAAATTTACTATATAATATATGCATAAGTCAAAAACGGAATATTTAGGTGTGTGAAATAGGATTTTCAAAATTTAGTGCTTAGAATGTTTCTATTATTTTTTCCTTGTTATGTAAGGTCTAAACTAGCTGGAAACTTTTGGACCCGACTCTGTTGTTATTATTGAAAAACATGATCATTTGTTAATTCACATGGGATTTTTAAAAAACTTCAAAAAAGCATTACGGTATAATGACAGGTCGTATTTTGGAAATTCTAAAGCCCAAAATATAAATTTTTCAACGAAATTTTGTTTAGTACATACGCACACCAAAATCTGCCGTCCACTAGAGTCACATAATCGGTAATTGAAATTAATTAATGAAATTAGGGGCATAACGGTAATGACCGCTTATTTTAACCAAGAGAACTCTCTATATTTACGATGGCACTACAAGTAGCCACATTCTAATCAAATTTGAATGTCGAAGAATGGACCACTTGGCCCTACTGAATCATTTGTCGCGTGCAATTCAAAAGTGTCAAAACCAGACTTCACAATTGGAACGCCTCATACACTTTTTTTCATCGTCCTAAGCGACTAGAAAGGGTGCAAAACATCGCACTTATAGTAAAATGACCCACGTACATTATTAGAAACTATATACTCTGTTAAAGTTTCTAGTTTTGGCAATGATGTCACATTGATGTCGATTATTCGTCTATGTCTATAAATTTATAACAGTCGTGATTATTACGATTCTGAGTTTAATCTCGCAAGTGTGGAAAAATAAGTGTTGAAAGAAATATTATTTGATAAAAAATTAGTATATTTGACTTGCTTGTACAAAAAGTTGAAAAATACAAAATCAATAAGGAAGATTCAACCTATCAGTTCAAAATTCGGAAGTCGCTAAGTGGCAATGTATTGCGTGAGAGATCACCGTCTCATATTGCATATACTTGTTAGACCGTTGGCACTTTTCTGAAATCATTATAAAACTTTAATTCACTCATGGATTTAACGTAATGAGAATAGTTATTTTAATCATTTCCGTAGTCGGCTAAATTTGTACGAACCAAGTTTTAATGAATACTTCAATATAGACGCTTTTAATACAAGTTGCAAAATTTAAAATATGATTGAAAAAAAAGTACGCAAGGGAAAAACTATCATTTGAAAATTTTCGTTAAAATTAAAAAACCGAGTAGCGTGAAAATTAATTTTGGCCCATCCACTATAGAACGAAAAAAAGCATACTCGTGCATGGATCGAGAAAAACAAAAGGCAAAGGGAAAAAGTGTACGCGACGCAAGTCAAAAGCTCGTATCGCCCACCGGACCTTTCGCGCGCGTAACTGAATCAAAGCTCGCTCGCGCCATTGCACCGCGAGGCAGCAATTAAATCATCAAATCGGTGATTGGATTTTCTTTTTTTTCCTTTCCGAAAACAGCGACGTTCGGTGCCGGATCGGGGTCACAGTCGTAAAAGCTTCGAGGGGTCGTCGTCGCCGTTTTTGTTTGGCGAAACAAAAGAGCCAAGGAAACAATCAAGCGTCAGATGGGGAGTAGCGACGTACCGGGGACAGCCGTCCTTCTCGGTAGCATTGCCGTTGATGGCACGAGGAGCGCCGATATGGCCGATTATTACAGCACCGCGAGCGCAGTGATCGTCAACGACGCAGTTGCTAATGCCACTGCTGTGCTCAACGGGCGCATCAACGACACCGAGGAGATCGATCCCTTCTATTTTTATGAGGTTGGTGATGTTGATGCTGCTTCTGTTATTTTTTTGTTTTGTTTTCAATTTCTTTTTTTCGCAACTTCGATTTACTGTAATGTCTATATGGTATCTCTGTTTTTCGGTAAAGATTGTTTGGTTTTCAAAGCTCCTTTTGCACCGTAAATGAACATGCGATTGACATAAAAGTAATTAATGGCCTGTACAGGCTCACTGTTGCCAGGAAGTTTCTTTGTAGAACAATTTTCTAATTTAATTAAGACAGTATTGAATTAAAAAACAGATTTTTAAAACTGTCAAAAGTACTTGGAGTAAATTAATAAATTTTACCATTTTTTTTTTTATCAAGCTTTTCCAGCATCGGAAGTTTTGTGCACTATTTTTACGAGATCAAACGTGACTGTGTATACATTTTGATACTTTTTTTTCCATTCCACATGACCGATATAAAAGTAATATTTAGACGATATTGAATTGAAAAATTAATCTGCACTTTAGTCACAAGTCCTTGGAAAATCGAAAATCGGTTCTTTGAATTACAAGCTTTACTATAGCACCATTTATTTACTGTAAGGATATCAGAAGGGTTGGACACTGTTTTAACAAGTATAAACATAGTTGAGAAAAATCTTCGAGAAAACTTTTAATGTTTTAGAACAAATTCTTTACTTTATCATATTTTCTAGAACATACTTTTTTTTTTAATTAGGCTATGAAGACTATATAATTATTAGGATTAAAACAGTAGCCCAATATGCTAATAAACAATTTAAATCAAATCCCTGTTTATAATGATAAGAGAGCCCAAGATAATATTACATTTTAATGTAGTTGAGAATAATTAAAAAAAAGCTTTTCTTATGCTTTGATTGTCACAATTGCTTGCGCATGACAGATTCCATTTATTTGCGTGAACAAGAAATTTTAAAATACACCAATGAGTGATAAAATATATTCTATAATCACATAGTACTTATGATGAAATATGTACTTGAAAGTATTTAAGGGTACGTTAAAAATGTTAGGCTTCATACCATCAAGTTAACATTGGTAGAAAGATACTAATGTCACCAAGTACTTATTGGTTAAAGTACTAAGAAGCAAAAAATGCATGCAAATTACGTCGGTTTTGTATGCAATTTTTTCTTTTGCTGATTTAGTATATATATTCTGATTAAATATAATACACCCATAAAAAATGTTTTCAATCTTTTTTTTGATAGTTGAAAAAAGTTTTGGTGCGGGTAATTCTATATGCATAACTATAGTAATCGCATAGGATACTCAAGTACACTTAACGTGCATCTTTGGCACAAATAGCCCAGTACTTGCAGATACTCCAAACAATATCACTGATACATTAAAAAATGCAGAAGAAATTTTGTTTCTAAAATCATTTTTCGCATCTAAATTATAACTTTGATAACGTCAACACGGTTTTTTCTGAATGATAAAATATTTATCAATCTCTTAACGCCAAGGTCCCTAGGCATCCATAGATAGGTATACCACTGGACTCCCGTAAATAACTCAAGTTATTTTGAGCGAAAGCTACGCGGCAGCATCAACTCGTCAACAAGGCAGTATCCGCGAAGCACGTAAGATAGGTATGCGAACAGACAAACGATTAAATGAACGGGGAAGAGCCTCAAAGAACTCGAGGATTCCCCGGTAGTTCTACAATAGAGTCCTCCCACAATACATTATTTCTTGAAATTCGATGCGTTGGACTGCGTAATTTTAATGCAAACTGAGGATCTCCATTCTGTGAAAATCCATTGAACAAGTGGTTGGTTAACAAGAATACGATCGTTGGAGTTTCTTAATTAATAGAAATATTCAAATGTGATGAAGGAAGTAACGCGTCATTTATAAGTAGTAAAAAAAGAAACGCACCCTCATATATTTCGCTCTGCGGTGGATCATAATAATCTTGCATATCACGAATTTCTCAGAATTTCTGGAAATTCGATTTCGTACTGCATTTACGTCAAACGGAGAAAATTCTTACCTATTGGCTCGATACTAAGAAACGGACATGCTCTTTGCGAAATTCACGTCCAAATAACGCTGACACGTTTAATATGGACGCGCATTCGTTCGGTTCTCCGCATTATGTACCTACACGTAGTGTGGAAACGACATGTGTAAGATTTTACGCTCTACTTTGCAGAAACGTTCTTGTCGAATAAAACGCGATACGAGTAATGGTTGGGGATTCGTTGTCATCATCATTTTTCCGAGTCCACCTACTGATTGAGTTTTACGCGTAGTGGAAGCTTTTTCGCTTTAGGAAAGGAGTCACTAGTATTACGTTTTTTTTCTTTTTCATTAGCTTAGCACTATCGATGTTGATTAAAAATTCCTCTCAGCTGATAACATGGATCTAATTATGTCAAGATGATATGCAACAGAAAAAATTTCAGAACTTAGTTCATTTGTTAAATTAAATTTTCGTACAAAATAAAGTAGATCAACTTGCTCACAAAAAATTGTTTTATGAATATTCATGAAACAACCACGAATTCAACAAAATCCATGATTACATAGTATGCTTATTACTATTATTACCGTCAAAAATGATCTAGGTGCGTCATTTTCAGTATAGTTATCCAACACGTAGTCACGAAACTTCTCGACCTTAGAATTTTCGGGCATAATACTCATAAGGTCTTCAGTAAAACAATCACTGATTTCGTCAGATGATAAAAAGGGTAGTCCAAAAAAATGTTTCAATGAAAAATGTGCTGTCTCGAGGGTGTGCCTCAAAAAAAATTTTTAATTATTTTTGGGGGACAAAAACGGAATATTTTTTGTGGATTTGCTCATATATGCGATCAACTGCTACATGTCGAGTACAAGAGAATAGTTCAGCTCATACAAGTGTACTAGAAAAACTGGAATACATAGAGGACTTAATGACCAGGACGCAATTCGACCATACACCGTAATGGCCGGGACGCAACTCGACCATGCCTTAACTTGACCGGGACGCAACTCGACCCATTTTCTCTGATCGGGACGCAACTCGACCTTTGTGAGAAATAGACAATAATTATAATCAATTATTTTCCAACTGCAAAATTGCAGCAAGGCTGGCGTGAAATTTTGCACTGGCAACGATGTATCAGCTATTTGCCATCTCAGTGCCACAACTGTCACAAGCCAGTTTTTTATTGTTTACTGATGAGCTAAAATAATAAGTCACGAGTACATGAAACAATGTGATTTACGAATAGAAGGACAGCCAAAGGACATCAGCAGTGTAAGTGAAAAAGTGAGTTTGCTGCGAGAATCTGCGCACGGAATGTAATTTGACATGGGATTGAATTATTTAGAACTATTTCGAGTGGCACATCTCGCGAGAACTTGGAATTTCAAACTGTGGAAGTGCTCGAAGCATTTGCAACGTTACAGTTTATTTATCCTGGAAGCTGTATACAATCCCTTACTTAAGGTTGGTATTGGTTAACTAAAGGATCAGTATACAGTGTTTCTCACTCGCAGTTTGTAAGGGACGTCATCATGCAGCTGTCTGTATCAACATGAATATCAGCTCTACGTGTATAGCTTATTCATTAACAAATAAATGCAACAATGAATTTCATAAATTTAATTTGAATGGACTTGCTTATTATACCATTGAAAATGACAAACACAAAATTATTTTAGTGTTATGGTTTTCCGTAGACATAACCCTACTTCATTCTTTCAGATAGAGTGTTTATACCCATGTGTGAATAATTTATGGAGATTTGAGTAGATAAACTGTGCATTTTTTTCAAAGTACATTGACAATTAATTTTTCTCTTTTGGCATCATTAAAAAGATCAGAGACATAAGAGTTGATACGATGTTTTAAGTAAACCAAAAAATCAAGTGTGATTATGCAGAATAAATCCATCTGGTAACGTAGTTGTATCCTAGAAAATCGTAGGAAAAAAGTTTCATCGATTTTTAATTACTTTCCCACGACGGAAGAACAAAACTCTCAACAGTTAGACACGTGAGATTAATTGCTTAGTTGGTACTGTACGTACGCCCTCATGTGCGCCAAATAGATCGTATGCCGATACATTATGTTCATTCACGAACAAGCCGTTTTACGCTAACTCCTCAAACGTTCCCTAATTCCTACTACTGCGAGAACCGCCTTAAATATTCATCGAGGCCTCCCGCAAAATCAAAGCCTAGTCGTAAGCCGAGAACGTAACGTCAAAAGCTGAGCTTCTCGAGATAACTGAATTTTAATCAAAGCCAGGGAAAATACGCAGCGGAAAATGTATCGCGCAAGCCCCTCTCCTCCCTCCCACTCGTATCAAAGTCGACGTTAAATCCAAGGTAATCAAGCACGCGCCACGCATCAAACATCGACGACGACAGGCACCCGTTGCGGCGGATGCGCGCGTATGCGTATGTAAAAGCTCGAGTCGCGCATCTCGTCAAAGAGACTCGATCCGAAGGAGTCTGGTCCTATACATGTTTGCACGCTGCACGCGCTGGCCTTGCCGATGTAGCTGCGAGCTTTTGTTTGCCTCCTCCTTCGAGGCTGTCGCTGGTGCGAGGGAGTTGTTAACAACGTTAGTCGGCGCGCTTTTGAGCCACCCCCCCCCCCCTCCTTCCTCCACTGCCACGGCGCGCGCTGTCTCTCTCTCTCTGCTGTAGCCACAATCTGTACGTAGGCGGTGTAAACTTTCGACAATCACGCGTCGTATGTATAATCGAGGCGAGGCGCATAATTGCAGGGCTATCCGTGGTTCGTGCGCGATCGACAGCTGCTATGGAATTGCAAATTTTTTGCTTGCACCTCAAGGCCCGCGGCGTCGTTGGCTATATAATTAGGGCTGGAAGGTTCGTCGAGGCTGCCGCGGATCGTCGGGACTTTCGGTGGAGCCGATGTATCTCGAGGGTGCTTGCTCTGTCGTTGTTGTTGGTGGGGAAATTTGCATCTTTGCCAGTCGAGGCGTGCTTGTTGCTGCACGAGCTGGTTTTTGCTGTATGGACGAGAGGACGGAAATGTAAATCGTGCGCCTTCGTGTATCGCGATGAACGAAGTAAACCAATCGCTAGGCTCACCGGAACTGTACTGCGTACAACAATAAAGGGAGTATACAAAAATTGTCTTTACACGCCGAAAGTTTCGCGGGAGTTTCGGATCTACCATCGACTCGAAACATCCGCACAAGTTTTTTCCCACTCGAGGGTGGATGCAGTTTTAGATGTCGCAGTGAAGTGATCGCCAAGAGCAAATACTTACGTTTGTCCGTTTGAGTAATAACGTTGCACCCTACAAGACTGTGTCACTCATCTGGTTTTATTTCGGTATTCAATGCTCGAGAAAGATTGTAGTTCTTATGTAAGACAGCTACACTTAGTTTACCAATCTCTGTCATTATCGGGAAGAAGTCAGGATGTGAAAGATCACTCATTAGAGGCTTAGGCTTGGACACGAAAATAGGAACAACAAACAGCACACAGCAATAAGATACTCAATACACAGGAATAGCTTTGGTTAGTACATATCTATAACAATGATGCATTACAGAAAGATGTATACATATTTCGTATGGAGTACAAAGCAATGTTATATTCCTGCGTCTGAATCTTATTTCTTCTCTCTTCCATGCAGCTTCTATATATTTTAAATGATTATAGTCCAAGGAAGCGATGCTGTGACACTTCTATAAAAAGGTCCAATCGACGTAAAAGTGTATAAGGATCAAGTACAACTACAAAAACGTAAATAGATAGATGAAAAAAATGAAGAATGAATCTTCTTGCTTGTACAGAAATTGCGTATGGTTTTTCGAAACTCACAATGACAGTAATAGAATGAATGAAATATATTGTATGAATGAAAGACCACCTACGAGGATGACTGTCAGAGAGTATATTTCTTTTCTTGTTTATTTCGAGAAATTGCCGACCCCACATTTTATTGTTACAACTTATTTGTGAGTCCATTACAGTGTGATACAATAACGCATGATCTTACCTGCAGAGAAAAAAAGAACACGGCATCCGCCGAGATGTATTATTCTGGATTTCAAAAACTTCGAGGGGGAGTAATGGAGAAGAAGAGCAAACGAGTCCTCCGAATTTAATAAAGGAAGAATGTCGCCGGCAGGGTATAGGGGCTCTTGGTTTCTGAAATATGCGCTGGATGAGGCGTGTAAAAGATGAAAAAATATATGATAGAACGGCGCTCTCGTTCGGAGCAAAAAATAATTGAACTCCTTAAAATTTAATGTCAAAGGCCTTTAAAACCTTGTATCAGGAGTTTATGAGAGTTAAGATTTCATTGCAATTCAGGAATTATTTTTTCGTTTTAAGTTTACAAGATTTCTGAAAGGTTAAGTACATGAAATTTAGCCCGCATTGCTCAAACTTGCACATATTCTCGAGTAAGTCGATACCTATAAATCTGCACGAAAAATTTCAGAATATTCTATTACTCAAAATTTTGAGGAAACTTTTCAAAGTTAGGTGTTTTTCTCCCAAGCCAAAAGAAGAAATATAGATTTTTCACCAAAGTTGTAGATTTTTTTCGCGAGATGATAGGACAGGTGTAGAGTTATAGTTTAGACATGATCTTTCTAATGGCCTTCAGAAAAATATATGCAAATACAACTTTTCTAAAGCCAACGAAATAATTACACAACGCCAAATACTCAATGATAGCGTTCGAGAGTTTACCGTCACTCTACCTGCAAACAGGGCGGTTTGTTACATTTTCGTGTCTACCTTAGGTAACGTGGCGGATAAAATATTGAACGCTATTCTGTACATCAAACTACCAAATCAGACCCCAGTTATATTACTGTAATTGAGTGAATGCCTTAAAATGCAATTACAGAAGTTCTTAAGACTTAATTTACCGATTAGTAAAGTACTGAGCAAACATGTGAACAGCAATCTGAAAGGTTTTCCGTCCAAAATATCGTCTTCATGTCAGGATGGATGATTAGCGGATCAAGAACTTTTTAGGTTTGCCTTGAAATATTTGTTCTTAACTTTATCAGGTGATAGATTAGGCCTTAACCTGGTGTCTCTATATTTGTGTATTATAATTTTTACTAAATTATAGTAGTATAGTTATGAAACGATACTCGCAGAACAATGCCGATTCCTATTTGAACATTTCAGTACTTAATTCCACAAGATCTGAAGAATCATGGACGTATTTTCGAGACATCGAAGAATTACTCCATATTGGATATGTAAGAATTTTTTAAGAATCGTAAGGGACTTTTGTTAACTGAATTTTTTTGACATTTTACAAATCGTGTATAGAAAACTATAGGTCACCCGTGGAATAGCTCTGAATTTTCGTGAATTGATTTACCAACTTTTTCATTGAGTACCAGCAATATTAGCATTGTCGTTAGTCTGGTGACATGTGCAGATATGTATAAGTTAAGAACCGTCTTCATTCAATGCTGTTGTATGCAGAACATACGAAGAATACAGATTTTATAGGTTATTCTTTGATGTTGGTTCACGTTGCTTCACTAATCGTAAAAAATAGTACCCAGATCCTTGACGTATCCTGTAAGTATCTCACTAAAGTTTCGATGTCATAATATTGATGTTGCTGAATAGTTGTTTTTCAGACCGAGTTTTCATGCTTTCAAGCAAAATCCGATTGCTATGGTGGTGTGCTCGGAAAAGTTAGATTCCCATCACAAAAGGGCCGACCCTCGAATCACAGTAATCCTCAGCTTTTGCAGGGGATCTGCCCTATTTTTTTTTGAGGATTATAAATGACGAGAGGCTCAGGCTTTATTTTTCATGACTATTTATAGCGTTTCCTATCTGGCTGAAAAGACTTTACGAATGCCAAGGGGGAGGGGGATGAAACAATACGTCAAGGTATATACCCGCGCGTGGCGTTACTCGGGGAATTCCCCATCACATTTTTTTCCGTCACCAAACAGAGTAAAAAATCCTAGCTGCATCGCATGGCACGAAGAGGAGTAAATCACTATGCGTGTATATATGTGAATACAGATGGAGACTAGGAAGAATCTCGTCGGGAAGAAGACACGGCGTTCGGCGATATCAACTGCAGGACTATATACACTGTTATGTGCGATATGGAATTCCCGTTCGGGAGAGGGGAGAAAAAGAAGGCGGACAGAGGGGATCGAGCTCCATTAAAGCTAGAAGACCCGTCAGGGATGCTGCTCCTTTGACAGGAGTTCTGGCGTGCCAGAAGCTTCGGAGCGGATTAGGGGACGACGTCGATGGGAAGCGTGTGGACTTTTGCCCCCTTTCAGTTCTACTCGT
The DNA here is from genome assembly GCA_030522625.1 of Copidosoma aretas. NCBI lineage: Eukaryota > Metazoa > Arthropoda > Insecta > Hymenoptera > Encyrtidae > Copidosoma > Copidosoma aretas. Next base: position 3,982 of record JAPYYV010005108.1, on the reverse strand, counting down.
CGCAGCTGACTACTTTTCCTGGGAGGGCAAAGGGGCTGGTTGCAGGAAGATACTGGAATGTTATTGCGCATGCGCTCGTTACATCGGGTGCAGGCTTTTTATGTTTTGATCATGCAGTTTTTGAAGCTTAGCGACGAACCAAACATTACTTCCCGGAATATCGTACCGTTCTAGCATGTACCACCCTATAAGTCGAAACGTGGGCGGTTTTTAATTACTCAGTCAGGGTTTCTGCAGATCCTGGAAAACCGAAATTATTTGGAATCGTCTGAGTTTTTTTTATTTTGTGAAAATCGGGGAAATTCCGGTGTTCACTGAGATGCTGGAAAAGTTTAATTTTCTCATTCTGGATGTACAGATAAATCATGCACAAACGTAAGGCACAAGCTTTCCTTGTGTATGCTTGTATTTATACTACCTATCGAGCTAACGAAAACAGTTTGGCTGATTATTTTTCGTTAGCGCCATATTCGTAAAGCCCCAGATTGTACGTTAGATTTTTAGGGCCTATCACAGAAAAGTCTTAGTTCACCTTACGCAATACTTTAAGCGTAATTTATGAGAGCCGCGTCAATTACATCAATTGTAGTATTTCAAAGCTCATTAGGAATAAAAATTGTGTAAGAACATATATGTTATAAAAACTAGGTTATAACTAAAAGGTTATAACTATAGTTATAAAAATAGGACCTTTTTAGGATATACTACTTATAATCTCTATCTTAAACGTACGTATCTCGTTGTTCTTTTTTATAGAAGCTTTTATTTAAAAAAAACATCTTATTGTCCATTAGCGTAAGGTTAAGATCAGTTCAGCAGTTTTCAAGTAACAAAAATTTCTGTTAAATTTTGTTAGAAAAAATCATTCAATTAGAGACAAGTTTATGATATGCAACGCACATGTTGGAATTATTTGGCCCGTAAAATGAAAGCTACGTGTCCCAAACATATACAATGTATCTTTACAAGATTGGGATACAATTCATGGAATGTAAATAATAATAATATTAAGTTCCAATTTTAATGATTTCATATATTAGATATTATGTATTAGATAAAACATTGAGAAAAAACCACAGCATCATATCGCTCATCTTGTTATATTAACTTTAATAATACACTGAATTCAATTTTGTGATAAACTTTGTTGGTATACAAAATACTACTTCTTCGCTTGTAAATATGGTTTATTTCAATAGCATTATGCCTTTTTTCAATTTCTTTACACTTGTATGATTACAGACTGCCTAGTAATTTACAAATATTCCATACACTAAACGAATAAGCATAAGTCTCATACTACGGTAAGAAAATTAAATTAAACATTTATAGCTGTGGAAATGAGGACGATATTGAATTTTGATCAATTTACTTTGAGGAATTTCATGTTCAGTAGAAATTCCATTTCGTATTCTCCCATGATGTACGTCTATTTTTCGTATGCTGAACAATTAATTGAGATAATCGAATGACACTGCTTTTTTTGCAGTTGTCTTCGGTTCATAGACTCGAAGGTAATTACAGAATTTGTAGGAATAAATTCGAATTTTCTCTGGAAGTTATCATGGAGATCAATGCAGCGCATATATAACTTAGAATCACAGTTTTCAAACTAATTTAGTTCAAGCGGTAAATTCATCTTTCCGTTTCATTAAACTCTAAAACTTCAATTGAAATTCAAGTATTATAATGCACTACGAGCCCAAAAGTTTTATTTAATATCTTGATTGCGACCCTACACTGCATACCGTTTTAAATTATAGCAGTGGTTTTACATGGAAAATAATACGTATAAAAAATCAATTATACGACAAGACTTTTTCTGTGCTATTCATTGAGTGTTCTCGATTGAATAGGTCAATTGTTTAGAGTAAAAAAATAACGAGCGTCATTAAGAAAAGCGTTCACTTTTTATACGCAGTTGCCAAAGAAAGCAGACCTTATAATATAGCCTCGGTAGATTTAAATCGATTTTTGGCTAGAAGTTATGTTTGACAAAATAAATCCCTCGTTCTTGCAATAAATATTAGCCCGTCAGGTATATACATGTAGTCAAACCTTAAATGTAGTTATCTTTAATCTTTAAAAATTAGTTCTAGACTCCTTACACTTTGATTTGCATGCTATAAATAGCGTAATGCGAGGCGTAATGTGTCGTTACCATCTGGATAACATTATGCAATGGCAAGTGGGACTGAGCTATTTTATAATATAAATTCGTAGCAATGACAGTGTACCTCTATGTACAATATTACTTCATCGATCTAAACTTTATCAGCACAACTATATAAACTATCTTAGTTCCGCACTTTCAATGTTGTCATCCAGATAGTCGTAACAAACCAACCTACCATCAACACGCAAAGGAGAACTTCAGGACAGCGGACATTATTGTCATTTTAAATATGTTTTTACACCTGTGATGACAACTTTTCTTTAGAACGTTCTAAAGTTTTGAGAACAATGTTTTCTAGCGTTTTCAAAGCGCTGTGTCCCATTGGGGTGGTGAGTTTTGGCTCGAGGAACCATAAGACGTAATTTCAATCAGACTCTGGCTCGGTACGCAGTCGAAGGGAAAATCCCGAATCAACTTTCCCACCTGCCATCGTTATACGCCAGCAGGTAATTCCGGCCTACATCCGCTCGAGAAAACGTAAACCCACGAGTCTGCCCACGCGAAAAAGCTCGCGCGCAAACGTACATGCACGCGACACGTAGCGCTTACCCGTGCGTATGCAGGTATACTACAAGTACTACGGACGCACCTGTACCGATCCGCGCGCAGCACATCGGAGTTTGTAAAGTGGCTTTTCTGCCTGCACTGAGTACACACGCCCACGCCGATGTGTACATTATACGCGTGAGCTTCGAAGCTCCCCCCGTGTACAACTACAGTGTGGGTTGATCCCCGGGCCGAGGATGAATCTTGATCAAGGTGAAGCAAAACAATTCGCCGAGACTGAAACTGCAGTTTGAGAGCGTTCACCACACGGCGTGAGCGCAACAATGTTGATGGCTTTCCGAACGATCGGCTTCATCGCAGCGCTTGGTCCGTTTGGTGCAGCTTCCGAGCGCGCGAGTGTACCCTCTGAGAATCCTCTCCCACACCTACTCCGCCGTTTGCAAAGCGCACCCTGAGAACCAAGCTCTTCGATTCGCCCACCTGTTGTTGAACAGCAATGCTCTCGCACAGCTCGTGCTATATACGATGCATGTGCAGGTTCGCGTTTTCCGCTTCCCCCCGCCTCCCTGTCCACGCGGAATGCCTCAAGCCCCCGGACGAGGCTATGCTAATTCTCTCCCCGAGGTTCAGCCGGACAGGCTTCGACGAACTTTTCACTCGCCCGCCTGGCTTTCGACGCCTCGTTTTGCCTCGCCGGGCTCGCGTGGGAGCCACCGCGGCGACTGGACGGCGCGGGTTAATTTGCCGCATTGACAAGGCTGCCCGCGTTTATTGGCTCGCGGAACTTGATTTGCGTGTACGGAGCAGTAGTTGCGTGTTTCGCGTAGGGCTCGGCCGGAGTTGGCCGGGGATCGTTTGAATGGGCCTTGCTGTGCGTATGTTCGAACACGCGCTTTCATGAAGTTTTTCAATGTCTTATTGGGGTAAAGTAGATTTTTTTTTTTTTCCCCCACAAAGTCGTTGCAGGACGAATGATCGTATGCGGGAATTTTTAAGCCGAGCAGTGAAAACACTTTGCCTGGATGCGTTGAGCCGATGTTTTGGACTAGTATTGTCTGCGGTGTATGCATGATTACAGATGGCAAACCTTGAGAAGAGACATAACTGGTAGGAGTTCATTCGTGGTTACACTGAGATTAAAAAAACTTCAGTAGTATCATACAGGTACAATCACTATTTGATCGGTAACAATTGTTTAAATGGCTGATGCCGAGTTGGGTCCCAAACTAAGATAAACTGCCGTGTTGGGTCCCGGTCATTAAATCTCGGTGGCGAGTTGGGTCCCGGTCATTTAATCTC
>JAPYYV010005107.1:0-15795 GCA_030522625.1 Copidosoma aretas | reverse complement strand
TACAGTCACACACACTCACACTCACGCATACAACATTTTACCTGCTCATGGAACTACAGTCTCTCAGCCTGTTAAGAAGAGAAACTTAAATTTTAAACAGTGCTCATGTTTTGCTACTTGTATGGGAAGAACCCAGGACCTAGAATAACGCGTGAATCTAAACAGCTGATAGTATATGAACATGATTGCAGCAGAAAAACAGTAGGGTAACAATGCTTCGTGGTATCTAAGAGTGACGAACGCACCTCTACAAGGTTGTTCAATTGATTTTTATTATATTTTTACCCGTACACCAATTTATGATGACTTTATGGGGACCCTCTACTACCTTGGTGTAGGGGGTGTTGATCCTATCCCTATTTGAGCAGAGTAGCTGAGCCCTAGCCAGACACGGAAATCCTTTTTAGTGCGAGGCTATTGAAATAACTCGTGGGGCCAACCGCCATGGCGATTAACATAAAGCTGCGGTAAACACTTTTATAACAAAATAGGTTATTTTACCGCTTGATTTTAGAACCGTTGCTCCATACCAACGGCTACGCCATTTAACCGTGGTTTTATGCCCATCAACTTTCACATCCTCAGATGCAACAACACTGGTTTGTTTGTTTCCCCACAATACCAATGAAAACATGATTGTTATCTGTGTTAAAAGTTAACGTCAAACTTCTACTGAAAACATAATATGTTAACGCTGTATATCAATAAATGAAATAGCTACTATGTGAAATATTTTTAAATGTTTTATTCGAAACCATACCCTTGATGTTTTAATTTTATATAAAAAATAGTAATAATTATTAGTGTGTAGAAGATTTTTAATTATTTGATCATGTCTCTATACCATCATATTTTACTTTATTATTCCTTATTTCATCGACATTTAATTAGCACTTTTTTATTGGGAGAAAACTATTGACAATAAAAAATTGTCACTTAAAAATCAACAGAGCAATACAAATAAACTTGGTTTGTTGATTTCTAAGTGAAAATTCTTTAACGAAAATTTTCTTCTTTTATAATATAAACCGAGAAATAAACAATGAAATATCGAACAGTACAGCGCAATATGATGGCGATCAAAAAATTCCGACTGGTTTATAATATTTAAACTAGAGGCTGCTCTGCCCTCAGTATGTAAAACAGCGTTCGCCACAAATGTGCATCCGACCAGGGTGGTCCCAACGGGATCTAAGGTACAGCTCTGGATAGATGCACATTTGTGACGAAATAGTTTTCTTCGCATACAGTGCATCTGTCCAGGGCGGTCCTTGTGCTCGCGGGCGCTAGCCAAGAAACGCCCGAGGGGCCGGTGAAACGGCCCTGGTTGGACGAACATATGTGGAGAATCCTATTTTCCTTACTAAGGACACGCATTTTGTTCTTGCGTAGACGAAGCTACGCAAGCAGGTAGTACCAGATTCACGCTAGCGTATACTGAAACTAAATTAGTATACTACGCGATGCTAGCCTTCACGGGCGCAAACAGACTAAAACCATTCTTCCAATGGAGCTACAGCCGCATGGGGATATACTCTTGATAATAGAAAATAAGAGATAGAAGCGATAAAATAGTGGGGTATATCAGCGGCGAAGTTCGATGACAGAATCCAGAGATCAAGGAAGGAGTATGGTCGGTGCTCGACGCATTATGGCAAAACTCGGAATATTAAGCTGTTATAGCTGCCTCAAGTGATTAAGGATAGAAAAACACTTTTCCTACTTCGGGCGTTTTTGAGAGGCTGGTGTGCCCTCGGTAGGAAAAATAGCATTCTCCACTCATGTGCATCCGACCAGGGCGGTCCCAACAATCCCTCGGGCGTTGCTTCGCAAGCGCCCTCGGGCCCAGGAACTGCCCTGGAGAGATGCAAATTTGTGAAGAAAACTACTATTTTCCGATCGCGTATCGGTCCAATGAGCGAAGAGAAGTTCACACATATTTTTTTCTCGGCCGCGCCGATAGTAGTATAACTGAAAGCGATATCTCTGGATGAAAATGGCCCAGATGCTAAACCCGCCGACGATCTTGTCAGCCCAGTGATGAACTACTGACTCCTGCAGTGACAGGGATCGTCTCCACACTGCCAGCAGTAACTAACCGACTAAGACAGTAGGGTGCGCCAACGATTACCCAATGGAGAGATTGCACTCCATGTCAAAGACATCATCTCAAGAAAAATTTGTTGGCACTGCTAAAACCGGAAAAAAATGCGTTTCCGGTGGCTTGAATAAGTCTTTTGCCAAAGAAGATCGAGAATAGAATCTCTGTTAATTTCAGACGAGAATCGAACTCATTGTACCTCGAGTCTGTTTGATATAGCGAGATACGCTAACCATAAAACCATCGATTACTTTTTAATGTTTATATGTTCCGGACAATCGAAGTCTGTTTTGTTTACGTTCGTCATTTAGATTTCGCGTGGGTGCAGTAAATTAGTTTAAGATCTGATATATATGATTAACCGTTCCGGTCACATAGCTGATAGTACAAAAGTTTCTTCAAATTACTATACCTGAGCTTTTTTTCAATGAATCTAACAACTTTGCCGCTCAAAGTTTTCTCAAGCTAATCCTTCAAAGCGCACTTTTTTTAGTTGAAGTTGAGAAGTAGCTGTACTAGCGCTGTACCTATTGAAAATAAATATTTTTAAATAATAAGCAATTCAATTGTTCATAATTCTCTTATGAGAAATACTTAGGTCTTACATACACCTATACCAAAAGCAATCCGATCGTAATTGACAGAGATATTACGATTTATGTTTATAAAACGTATTAAAATAGAGTTTTTAAAATTCAAACTTTTTGTTTTATATCTAGAAATGTGATGATTTTTTAAAAAAGTTGTAGGTACAAAAAATGACTTTTTATAATACATGCAAAGTATTATTTAATTTAATATTCGTGAATTTAGAAAATTATTTCCTTAGCCAATACTTTACCGCGTGTTTTAACTTATGAGTCCTTTTCGTTTGCAGCCACTCCATTACCTTTGACTCGTGAAGTAAGTTGTAATTAATTTTGTATTGACTAACAGAACCTCTATCTCTACGATCATATAAAACGTCAAACGCTAGTTTATTTATGCCGAGAGATATTGCAAAAGTACATTCATTTCAACCAGAGAAAGCAAGGCAAAAGTCAGCGAATCAGCACAAACTTGAATTGACAAGTGGGAAAATTTTTTTAAAATCTAAAATTAATGAATACTTCATTGTGAATTCTCCTTTCAAGAACATGTGTAAAAAATTTCAGGTAAAAATATTAAAAAGAAAAAAATTATGAAGCAATTTAGTGAACCAACTTTTTGCCGCGCTACAGCGCAGAACGTGTTCTGGGTTGCTTATTTTCACAAAATTGTTTATACCTCGAAAAAATGCCTGGTTACCTTGTGTTCTTAAAAGTACTCATCTACTCGGAATCGCACAAGCTTTAACGCTATATACAGTTTGTTTCGGGAACCAGCCTTAAACTGTTTATGTATAATAATAAATATAAGAAAATTTATTACGCATTTGGGATAACACTAAAAGTCTTATTTTCACGTGCATATGATTAAAAAAATATAAGGTTTAAGGCCGGTTCCCGTAACGAGCGATATATATTGTTAAAGCTTGTGCAATTGTAGGCAGACAAGTACTTTAGAGAACCAAGGTAACCATGCGTTTCTTTGAGTTATACACGATTCTGTAAAAATAAACAACCCAGAACACGTTCTGCGCTACAGCGCGGAACAAAGTTGGTTTACTAAATTATTTCTCAATTTTTTTTCTTTTTATATTTTAACCTGAAATTTCGTATACATGTGCTTGAAAGGAGAATGCACAATGTAGTATTAATTGATTTTAGATTAAAAAGATTTATTACACATTTTTGTCAATTCAAGTTTTACTTTTTAGGTTATTTTTTCGATACCAGCACAAAACTTTGCAACATTGTAAAAAAACTATTGAGAACTAGAGAGCTTGTGAAAATTTTGAGCCTAATTTATTGAGTATTAGCTAGTTGTACCTAACTCGGAGATAAGAGCTTTATGAGTATGGTCCTTAAAAATTAGTTTGTTCATTAATTAAAATAGTGAAACGTTTACTAGCACAATAGTGACTATTCACTGTTTCGCAGTAAATTGTCAGTCTTTCAAAAAGTTGTATACTTATAACTTGGAAATAGTTAAATTTTACTGTTTCACTGCTCAAACAGTGAATAGTCACTATTTTCACAGTGTATATGCACTTTTTCGAATAATTTGTATACTTATAACTATTACAAATTTAGAAAGTACTGGATTACGTTAAGCGTTTCTATAATTATCATCAAGAGTTATGAAAATATTTTATTATGTACATAGAAATGGCGGATAATCATCAAGATATAGAGTATGTGTACAGTTCCAGGGAATACATGGACATGATCGTAACATATAGATTATGTAATTTCAACCATATAGCTGCTGCTCAGTTATACGCTGAAAGGTATCCTGATCGACATCATCCTTCAGCAGATATTATTTTGGCATCGGTTTATCGAGGTTATAACGACGGGTATCTTATCCCTGCAGAACAAAGAAATAGAGAACAAGGTAACTTATCACTTCGTGAACGATTTTGTAAAGTATTTAAGTTAACAGAAATGTGGTTAGGTCGTGTAAGAGAGTTGAATATACTTAAGCAAGAAAAATTTCTTATCTTGCGGAAACCATACGTATTAAATATGTCTTTATGAACAGCTAACAAATGTTGCAGGATTCTTTAACAAATTTGCGAATTAAAAGAAAACTTTTTATTTAAATACAAAAAATAATGAAGATCGAGTAAAATAAATTGATCTGATGATGATTTATGCAGCTTGTAAAAACACCTAAAAAATCACTCAATAAATTTTATAATCAAACGATTCATTTATCCGCATAAGTGAAAGAAATCTCTGAAATAACTCCTGTGTTTTTCCATACGCTGATTACGAATGAGACCATTAATATTCCTGCAAGTGGTCTTTCCAAGCAAATTCTCGCGAATGTGTATAAATGAATAAATGCCATGTTCCCGGACTAACCGAATAAGTCCAACATTTGCTCATATCAATAAAGTCGATTACATTTTTTGATCGCCCATGTAAAATTATAAAGACTTACCCTAGTACCTAACGTTAGGCACAGTTAGAAACACATATTAACTACGCTGTCAAAAAGTAGCATTTCAATTTTTAAACTTGTTTTTTTCGAAAATCATAAAAGTGCTCTTCATTGGTTAGTCTGAGAAGCCACAGATGTGTTGAATAGACTCTGTATTTTATATGTGCTGTTGTTAAACTAAGCATTTAAATATTAGGTGTAATTAATGGAGAGCAAAGACGGGCAAGGGATTTTTGTAGAGATGAGAGAGTCATTTCTTGCATAAGCCAACATCCAACAAGAAGTATTCGCAAAGTGGCTGAAATAACCAGGAGGTCTCGCTCAGCGATAAGAAGAATTCTAAAAAAAGATACATTATAATCTGTACTAGCCGTTACCCATCGTGACAAATCTTGATTTTTATATTTATAAAATAAAATTTTACATGGATAAATCTTTTTTTCTATGCTCTTTTCTCAATTTAAACTATTGATTCACTTAATAAACATCATGAATCAAAACAGAGATTACCAAATTTTTTACCCATACTTATTTATTATATCTACACAAAATATAAGTCAACCCTTAATAAAAACCCTTAAATGTATTATTAAGGAGGCTCAACATACCATATACACATACAGTCAACAATGTATATAGGTATCGTCATTACCATAGCCAAGGATGCACGCCACCCACTCCATGTCCAGGTCAAGACGCTCGATGCTCCACCAACAGGCAACGCCAACCTCTCCACGTCCTAACCACGTCGTCCTCTTCTAACTCGGGCAAGGTTGTGGCAAAGGAAAAGCCGCCCTGCCCTCTCTTTGTCCAGGCCACACCGCCTCACTCTTAACCAGGCCAAACAGAACGGGCTCTTACCAGGCGATTTGAGGGAAATAGAAAAAAATTACCGGTCACTTGGCACGTAGTTTCCGGGCACTTCTCAAGCATTCGGCGATTAGTATATTAGATCTTTGCGAGTACTTTGCGGATACTTGACAAGCAGTAGCCGGGCACTTGGCGAGTAGTTGCCGGGCAATCGGCGGGCAATGAGGGAATAATAGTTTTCCTACCTCGGGCACTTTTGCAACCCTGGTCCACCCTCGGTAGGATGTACCAGGGTTGCAAAAGTGCCCGAGGAAGGAAAAGGCTTCTTTACGAACCTCGTTACGTCCCTCGCCTACAACTCGTGCCGTAAACCTCTCGGTTCGCAAATTAAAGCCTTTCAAACCTCTTACGAAAACTACTATTTCCTACCTCGGGCGTTTTTGAGGGGCTGGTGCGCTCTCGGTAGGAAAAATTGCGTTCGCTATATGAGTGCGATCCAACCAGGGCTACCTTAGGGTCCCTCAGGTCTGTTTTGCAGGACCCTCGAACCGCAAAATAGCCCTGGTGGCGATCGCACTTTTGTGACAAAAACTACTAGTTCCGTAGGCTAAATGGCACCCTAAGTATAAAGATAAAAAAGTTCTGGTAAACCTCCTTAACTCGCAATTACACCATGATTAATCCAAGAAATAACCGTCTATCAATACAGAAACCAATGTTATGATGAAGTCCTTGAAAGACCATTACATTAAATCTTAGGGGTTAAAATAGTTCAAAATAGTTGTATCGTGTATCACGCATCAAAGACATTGCATTACAGAAATTCTGTGATTTTTTGAATATTGCTCCCAGCTTGACTTTTAAAAGGCACAGTAGGCAAGTAATAGCACGTACTCACATACCCAATCAGATATGATTCTATCACCGCTGCTCATAGTTGGGCAAGTGGCTTGCATACACTCCTTTCTTTTATACTCAGAGCTAGCTATGCGTACCTTTTCAATAAATTAGCTGATTATGAAATGTTTATATAAACAAAAATGCGTCAAACCTATTGCACGAAATATACCATAAGTACTCTGCAGCAAAATATATTATTTCCTTTTACTTAGATGGAGACACGCGTTTGGAGAACTCTCAAGAAAGAGAGAGAAAGAGAGAAAAGGAAGAGACAGTTGAAGGCTAAAAGAAAGTCTTAATATATGTGTGTTCTCATTGATTTATTATAGAAATGTATGGTATATTAAATATACCTCTCATTGCTATGCAATGTTGTTTGTTCAAAAAAAAAAAAAAAAAACTTGAAAAAGGAATTTTACTCCAGTGCACAACCACACATCTACGGGATACGCTACTTATCACATCGTGATCAAGCTCCCCAAAGTTTCCGTCTGGCTTCGAGCACCACAAAGTCTTTTACGCAGCCATTATAATGACCACAATAACAAAGAACAAGGAAAAACATGAGCAGCTGCAGCTCAAACATTGTGCCGACGAGCAGTGCGCCAGTCCCGTTGACGATGCCAAGTCCTGCGGTTCCTTGCTTCTGCCAGACAACACACCGCAGAAGCGTCTTCATGTCGTCGTGGAGTGCGCCCATCCCGTCTACGATACCGAGTCCCGGGACATCATTATTTTGTCCGACACGCCGCCAAAGCGCTGTCGTGCCAACGAGCAGTGCACCAGTCCCGTTGACGATGCCGAGCCCCGCAGTCACCTGCTTCTGCCAGATCACACGCCGCCGAAGCGTCGTCAAGTCGTCCAACAGTTCGTCCGTCCTATGAATGTGTGCTCGCAAACAATGGAGGTAATAGTAAATATACGCGAAGCGGGACAAAAGTTCCTACTTTCGGCGCAGTATGGTGAAAAAAAATTGTTTACATGTACAAGACTATCATAGTAGTTTTCGTCACAAATGTGCATCTCTCCAGGGTGGTCCATGGGTCCGAGGGCGCTTGCGAAGCAACGCCCGAGGGACCGTTGGGACCCCTCTGGTCGGATGCACATGAGTGGCGAACGCTGTTTTACCTACCGAGGGTGTACCAGGGTTGCAAAAGTGCCCGAGGTAGGAAAATTATATTAATTATACAAAACACTTATATAAATTATTGAATAATTAGATGTTCAAAACAATGTACGTCTACTGTCACGTTGAAAACTGGGATAGCGAGTCCATTTGTGACGTCTGTTCGGATAGATTAGAAAATGAGCTGGCTGTTAAAACACAAATGACAGTGATTCAACTTTGGGTTCCTTGTCATTACCGATACTCAGATGGAGATAAAAAATGCAAAGTATGCTTTGAACCCATTTCTTCATCACCCAGGTTAGTGTAATAGTACAGTACAATTGTACATTTCAGCATCTCTCATTAATCAATGTATCATTATACATATTATGTACTTTTTTAAATATATACCTTATATAGTCAACTTGAAAAAAATTTCTCTTTATTTAAATATAAAAATTTCTTTTTGATGGTAAAGTATATTATTGATCAACAAAATTTTAATTCCAGATTTAAAAAAATTGATTACATCATCATTGACGACGGAAAACAAAAGTGGGCTCTGGACTGCTGCCTGTCTCCATCACACAATTATGTCTAATGATTATTTATACATTATGTTATAATAACAATAAACAGAAAAACAGCAATTTAAGGCTTCGTCCAACCTCAGTTAAATGTTTCTACTCTAACTGACTATTTAGTAATATGATACATAGTTCGTCTTACCACACTTGACTGATTCTATTTAGTCAAATACCTGTGTATGCCAACGATGTCTTACTTTACTCGACTGTTTATATACGTTTCCAGCGCACTAATCTATGGTTTCAATAAAAATTAAAATTGTCTTTATCATTTTTTCTCTAGCTTGCTGAGCCCTCTGTATCAAAAACATAATTCGCCACTAATGCTAGTCCGGCAACGGTGATTACAACGGTTCAAATGACCGATATGTAGAGATGTAAATTTCTGTAGAAAACTTCCATTTCGGTACAGTCACCGATGACTGATGATGTATGTATCTGGGTGGCAAACTTTCCGTAGTAGTCGGCACGCCTGACAAGTGCTTGGACGGTGGACTCCCACTGCCAGCAGTCAGCATCCCCTTCTCGAAGCTCAGCAGCTCGTTAGGTGGGCCGATGGAATAGTTGGCTGGTCCCTTTCTGGGTGGCCAACTCATGGGCCTGCTCATCCGGTGAAATCACTGTTTTCCCCACAAACATCAGCGTGGCAGGGTAGGCTTTTGAGTGAACTTTATTTCGCTCACAAGGTCCAATACTCGACCAGGATGTGTTTCTCCCCCTTCCCAGCTACCTTTAACCCCCATTCTTCTTCCTCTCGCCCTTGTTCTTCAATCTGAGGTACTGTAATTCCTTAATAGTCCAAGCTTTGACTTCATGTGTAAAGTATCGAGAAAATTCCTCCGGTGGTCACTCGGTCAGTCATCGAGCTTCGTCACTAATTTAAAATACTATTTCTCCGCTTCCCTCTTTCCTCTTCCATATCATTTAGGATTAATAGCGTATATGGTTGAGTCTCATGGTGATGATTGATGATGGTTCTCGTATGTATGCATCCATAATACACTAGCTATTACATATAATTCAATAGCATTATATACGCCAGGGTGAATCTGAAACTATCTTTACGGCAGATTCGTCTACCTGTTCAATGGAGTGTTCTAACTCGGCTTAAATGAATGCTGAAAAATATTTTTTTTATTTTCCACCACCGATCAAAAGTTACAGTTGTTCTTTAAGAAACTAAAGAATTACTGAAAAAAAAATGTTTCTTTTATAGAAAAATATTCATTATGTTTTCATAGAATACTTTTTCATTTAAAAAAAAAAAAAGTCATTATAAGTTTAATAAAGAATGAAAAAAAAAAATTGTCATTATAAGTTTGATAAGAAATAAAAAAAAGTATTGTCAATGTTCTTGAATTTAAATTTTTCCAATTTAAGTTCTCATAAAGATATCAAGAAAAAATTATTAAAACTAAAAAAAAAAAATGTAACAAAAGTATTACGAAAACACCAAATGAGATTATTCACTCCTTTAATTTAAAGTTCAAGTCGTGTTTATACTCGAGCTGTTAACAAGTATCAGATGTATTATTTTCCAAAAAAAAAAAAGAATTTTATCTTTAAAACGATTGATGCCCCATCAAATTTTACCTATCAGTTAAAAGTACCTACGACCAGCAGGTAAAAAATAAGTGGGGGATAACTGCTAAATGGTCACTTTGACTAACGTTGGAGAGCAGAACAAAAGCTTCGTATGCTCCTTGTCGTAGTTAATGATTACGTAAATATAATCTTACATCGTTCGTAATTGTGTTCCATGGAAATCAATAAATGTCCACGAAATTTTCTCACCAAATTAATGCAATTCTGAGATGAAAGAATATATTTTTTCATTTCATCTTCAATCATTTTTTTAAATACACTTCTGCTTGGCACGTTTTTCGCAGACGATGCTCTAACCTACACTTTTCCTGTCGTGTCTACTAGTAAACTTTAAAAGGGAATATTTCAATAAAATCCACAGCAACCTTAATATTTTTTCTGTTTAATTAAGAAAACGTTAGTTTCACTATATGTCACTAGTTTTTTGTTAATGTGTGAGGTGATTTAAGAAAGCTATTATACAATTTCTGGTGGAAAAAGTCAAGTTTACAAAGGAAACCGAGAAAAAGACACTCGCATAGAACGTGTTTTTCTTAAATTATTCCGCAGCAACCTATGCCAAGATTTCTTACAGGGGTAGAGTGCATACTTAATAATCATAGACTTTAATTTCATCCGTTTTGAAAGTACTTAGATACATGTGTTGGGCCTCCTAAAGACATTTTCCTTAAAATAATTGATATAGTTGATTACTTTCGCGGTTTTCTTCCAGAAACTTGAATATCTAAAGTGATATACAATGCCCTTATAAAAAACTTACTATAGTAGGCCTATTGCAAAAACACCTCAACACCAACTCGTTGTTAACAAAGTAAAATATAGAGAAAATATTTCTAGAGGTCATCAAAAAGGAAATTTACATTTTGCATTAAATTTGTGATCATACTTTATTAGATGAAACACAATGACTGGCACTCATTGAATTATCTATTTGTTTTTTACACGAAAATAAAATTAACATTTAAGCGCAACGACAAGCTTTACGATATTGAAAAAAAAAATTGTTACGGGGTCAGAGAAATAATATTAAATTTAATATTGTACTCGTTTCAGAAGGATTCAACTCAACCATTACAATTTACTAAATACCTTATACAAATAAAAGTGTGAGAGAAATGCGCAACCAAGCACATGGATGGAGGAGCAGCGGCAGATCAAGAAGACGCTTGACAGATGATCGCAGATGTTGGAACTTAGCGGTAGACGATCGATGCAGAGCTCAGATTGCATTAAAACAATAAAACTTGGGATATCATTTTAAGATGTCAAGGAATAAAAATCATAGATTCTTAATAGGTTTTTAAAATAAATTTTTCATCCAGTTTGCAAGGAATTATATTCAAAGCTCCTCTGCATGCTATATAATTATACAAAAAGAAGATAAAGACCACTAAAAGCCACGCATTTTTAGTACGTTATGATTTACTGCAAGTGCTGGTTGCTCATTTTACGCTACTGCATTTAGACGCCATGACTTTCAATGTCAAGCCCGCACGTTTTCAGGGCTAATTCGATAAAAAGATTGTCATGGAAGTACCTAAAGGTGTGTGTGTAGGAGACAGTGCATACAAGATTAATGATATTGTTGTGTGTAAGTTGAGTAACCCTTTGTGCGGACTTGAACACGCAATAAGATGTTAGAATACGACATTTATTTCTTTTACGAAATATATTTATATCACACAAAGTGATGCAGACAAGTATATTTTTATTGATTATTTCAAAGATTGTAAAGTGTATCTAGCTATGTTAGTGATTGATGGGTCATCATCCTGCAAGTCAAGTGAAGTGCTGAAATTTATCTAAATTAGGGTAAGAAAATTTTTTTAAATAACTGCAGATAACTGAAGTCTAGAAATTTGAAGAGACAGAGTTAAGCGTAGCCTCTCAGTTTGTTAATAATCATACATTCAATAAGTTGTCAACAAATTTGGCATGTATGCCCGCTAACAAAAATATTTATTTGCGAGCAGCAAATAAGAATGCAGGGAATAAATTCAAGGTGCGTTATTATAAGGCAATTGGTTTGTTCATGTATGGGTCATTTGACAAGAAATGGGTAATTTTGATGCGCGCAATGAAATTTTTAGAATTTAATGTTGAGAATATTTTAAAATTTTTTTCATCCAGGAAATTAACACAAGATAATTTCTAAAAAAGAGTCAAAACAGAGTTTTGTATTATGTTCGTTATTATGAAAACTGTCAGATTGCTTGAAAATTAGTTTATCAGTGCGGTTCGTTATTTTTTTTTAGGCAATCTTAAAATTAGTAATTTAAAGCCTGATGTCTATTTATGAAGCTCTTCTTCACACATATTTTATGTTTGCTTCTATACTTTGTTGGCAAACATTCCTATGCTTCGGCAATTTTCTTTCCAATAGTTTTTTCACTTCACTGATGAAAAAGACGCTTGATGTAAGCATTACCAAAAAAAGAATATCTAAAACAATAGAACATAACATCAATTTTTATAGATTAAGCCATCTTTAAAACCAAGAATAGAATTACCTTCTATAAATAAGGCTTCTGTTTGAAATACTTTTTGAAGTGGTGAAAAATAAATAACAAGCATTTGACCTACAATAGATAATGTCACAGCAATGAGAAACATTCTATTTTTCAATAAACCAACTGCAAAAATTGACTTTATCTAAAAATAAATAATAATTAGTAAAAAAGTTGCTACGATAAGGATCCATAAAAGAATTTTATTCAACTGACTTGGGATCGACAACTCAATGCATTGAACATATCAAAAAATACAAAACATGTAAAAGTCATTGTGGTATCTCTTGAAGTTATTCCATCAGAGGTCATTTCTTTGTTGTATATCCAGAGGGTACCTACAATAATTACGCTTGCTGATAAGAACACATTAAAAATTAAACTTCTTGTGATCATTGGTTCCTTAGTATTCCTTGGCTTTTGTTTCAGAACATCTTTATGAACTGGCTCAACCCCTAAACTAAAATGGAAGAACTTATTAAATAAATGCATAGACACAATAAAATACAATAATGATGAAAACCTTTGGGCTGGTGGTCCATCCATAATAATATTAATCCAAAGAATTTGCATAGCATTTAAAGGGTTTGGTACGCCTATTAACGTTGCAAGAGCTATAAGAGATAAAGCAGCTATACTCGTGCTAAGTTGAAATTGCACAAAGTTACAGATATTATGGAAAATTCCCTTGCCCTCTTCAATTGCTGCTATTATTGTCTGAAAATCATCGTCAACAAGAATCATGTCAGCTGCTTCTTTACAAACATCAGTTCCATTTTTACCCATAGCTATACCTATATCGGCTTTCTTAAGTGCAACTACATCATTTACACCATCGCCTGTCATTCCAACAATATTTCCTCTGTTCTGCAGCGCCTTTACGATACTTAACTTATGTTTAGGCGATACCCGGTAAAAAATACTAACGTTGTCAATTATATTATCTAGTTCTTGATCAGATAAAATGTCTAATTCGTCTCCAGACATAAGTCTAGTATGCACTACATCCAATCCAATAACATGACCTATAAAAAAAAATACCCAAACATTTACAAACAATAAGAGTAGAAATGAAAAATTATATAAGACAAAATAAAATGACAAGCTAATCTAGCAAATTATAGAAGTAACAAGAGCAATAGAAGTTATGAAAATTCTGATTAGAACGATAAAAATAACATACAAATGATAATAATAATCGCATTACTAATCACTGTGTCGGAGTGCTGCGGCGCGGCGCACTATGTTCTGAAACGCTGAAAACGGAGGTAACTTTGTCAGAAATCAAATATCTCCCGATGAGAAAAAGGTAGAAATATGGAATTTTTTTGAATTTTTAGGTAATCAAATAGTGAACTAGAAAGAACTATAGCCAAAGTCTTTAAAACATAACCTTATCTCAAAAAAAAAGAATCTTCGTATTTTCTGAAAATTGAGTAAAACTGCTGGTATCAAGTTACTTATTTGTTTCAACAGACACCGTGGAACATTTTTTAGTGACTTTTACATAAAATGGATCATCAGCAATGTTTTTAAATTCATCTACATTTGAAAATATATTTAAAATTATATTGACTTCAAATATCAAGCTGCAGTGATGGAAAATTGCCAAAAATATCAGTCAACAAGTTTTTTTTCACACTTATGTGATACCCAACGATATTTTTCCTATAATATATAATGTTTGATGCAATATGACTTAATTTTTTTTATAACACTAAGGACGACGTCAATTTTCCTAACAAATCGAGGATTGTTTTATAAAAAAATATTGACCATGAGAATATTTTCTTTTTGTTCTTCAAAGTAAATATTTGATTGAGAAAACTGTTGTTGGATGTTAAATATCTTATCCTAACCTAACAATTTCAAAAATTTCTGAAAGTTTTTCAAAAATCAGTGGAATACTGTAGAATGTATGTAGATTATTTAATACTTAATGTAGGAAAGAAATATTGCTGAATCTCCAAATCCGCGGCTCAAATTAAGAATTGTATAAAATTTCGTAATTTAACAAATATAAAGTGTTCAAAGGATTGAATTGAAACTCTAGTTTTATCAATATGCTCTCTGAATTGACAAGATATTTGACTGCGATACAATTTATTCAATACTCCTGACTTTGTCTCAGTTTTGTAAAATCCATTATCATTAAGGAGGATCTGCCCTGTATGTATAGGGCTACATTTGTAATAATTATCAAAGGTTTTCATTGAAATGTAGTAATTGAGGGATGTTGCGGTATTAAAACGGGGTACTCCACAAGCAAGAAATAAATCATTTTATAAAATTTGCCATATCACATCTACAAAAATTTTAATTTTTAGAAATATACTTACAAAAAATTTACTTTTTTCGGTTTTTTATGGGATTTTGAATTTTTAAAGTTTGTTGTACTCCTCAAACAGTTTTTAATAGTCTTAGTATCGGAAATTTCCAAAAACGTTTGATGTGCAAGAAGTTAGGTCTGATTGTTTGAATGAAATCATGTCTAAGCTCTCAATCCCCTATAAACAATTACACGTAACTTTTTGAACATTGATCATTTACGAAAATTTCTTATGGTATCTCCATCTAAAATTGTTAGAAAAATATAACAAGCTTTGAAAATTTAAGATTTAATGATCTTTAAAACATTTGAAGAATGTCCATTAAAGAAAGTAGAGGTGAAAACGAAAGAATTGTAAAAAAATTCTTTTAACTCTTTCAGTTTTCAGGTTAGTAAAATTGTTCTCCTTGATAAAATCAACTATATTTAAAACCATTAGAGTGTGGTACATAAAATGAACCTACCCACTAAATTTAAGATCCATCGGATAAAAACTTATTGATGTAATTGAAAAACTTTTTTAAGCACATTCACACTGCATAATCTAAGGTTTTAGATGTATGAAACTATAAAAAGTTGTCTGAGTAACGGAATTCGTTGAATATTAAAAGGAGTTCTATCAGTAACAGAAATAACAATGAAAACGAGACGAAAATTTATTTCCGTGTAAACTGAAACTCGGAAAGAACACTCTCAAAATTTGGAGGCATGGGGGTTCGTCGAAGCCGAAAAATTAATATTTTACTGTAACGTATTTTAACACGCGACCTTATGAGAAACAGCACTTTTTGAGCCTTGTAACTCATATATCTCGCTTA
>JAPYYV010005106.1:0-18072 GCA_030522625.1 Copidosoma aretas | reverse complement strand
GTTCCCTCCTGTCCTCCGTTTAATTAATTTCAGTAAAGTCAGTCTGTAATTGTGAAGTGATTTTTATTCAGTGCGTGTTAGCGTCATTGTTAGATTGCTAAGCTTAGTTTGTAGCAAATTTGTCCATTCCGTTGTTAGAGTCTATTGTGTTTATTATTTTTTTGTGTTAGAAATTTATTTGTTTGTACCGCGGCATCCCATTAATTATTAAGTCTCTAAAAAATCAGTCGACTTCGTCGTGTTGACGCAGTCAGCAACGTGACACACGAGTTCGGTGCTACAACGTAGTTTAAGTTTGTATTGTTAGAACGTTTGTACTCGGGATAACCGTTTTTCGTGAATTTCGTTTCTGAAGAAATTTTTTTAGGAAAATTCTATCTGCAAATTGTGCTGGCTTTATCATAACATGGACTTATTGTACTGTGTGGTCCGTGAAGCATATGCTTTATAACTAACTTTTGTAATTTAATATCTTTTGATGAAATTTCAGATGAAATGTATTTACTTACATCTTTTGGTGTAATCAATTTATTATTCGGATGTAATGTAACAAGAATGTGTGCATGAGGTAGTCCCTTTTTTTGAAATTCGATTGTATATACGTATGCGATCATATTCCTAAAAAGTCCGTTTTTAATATCATCTAGAATCAATTGTAATTTCGTTTGAAATAATTTCACCGTTATATTTGAAATATCATTAACTGTTGTGTTTTTTGGAAAATTATTAAGCATAATTTTTAATTCTTTCCATTTTGGATTGCATGTAACAGTTACAAATCAATCAGGCTTGCCACATCATCTCATGATAGCCATAGCATCTTGGTAATGCTGTTGCATATACCTGGATCCTTCTATATATGATGATGGTAGAATAAAGAGATTACCAATTTTTTAATTTTCAAAATTTTTCGAAACGTTGAAAGCGCTATTCATTACATGGTCAAGTAAACCGTGATAGCAATATGATCTTAAATTTTTCTGATTATTCCTAAAAAAATGTATTCTGTTACTTTCGACCATAATGTAAGCATGTAAAAAATAATTTTGAGTTAGCCTTCCACTATATAAACTTGGACTAAAATTTTCTGAGTTAGGTATGAGTCACATAATACAACATTTATCAATACACAATGATTCAGTATAAAATTGCGAAATTTGTGACAAAAATATTAGAAACAAAGAGTATTTAAACAATCACAAAAAAATTCATTCTGATAAGTTTTATTCGTGCAGTAAATGTACTAAAAAATTTGATTGTAAAAGTAATTTAAACAAGCACAAAAAAATTTGTAAATTGTGATATTAAACTAAATCAATTTCTTTAATTATCAATGGCAAATAGAATTTTAAATACTCTTAATAACAAAATTAATGTATTTCCGATGTTGAAAAAGGTTTATTTATTTTTCTTGTTTAAAATAGTTTTATGGTCCAGTCCATTTTTTTAAATTCTTCTAATTATTAAAATTTGATAAATTTTTTTCCTTATTACTTTTAATTACTTTATCGTCTTTAAACTTATTTATTTCTTTCCTTATAAATATGTATATATATATATATATATATATATATATATATATATACATATGTATATGCATATGGATGATTATGCCGTAAGTGGCTCACTTCGGATCCACAGCTCATGCTACTAAATAGAATAAAATTTGAATATTAAGTGTGTAAAGTTCCGTCAAAAGTGTCAATCTTTCTTGGAAAAAAGTTTCAAGCTGATACCTCGACTCTATAATAAAAATTTTTTTTTTAATTTGGTTAAACTGTCACATCAGTACGACTTTCCAATCTTAATTTCGCGCATAAAAAGTCCTAATAGAAAAAAAAAGATTTCCTGGCATATCCTTGCACAGACATTGTCAATTATAGACATCGTATGTTACATTTATGCCATAATAACATTTATTTTTAATCAGTAAGAAAAGGTTTTCATCACAGACTCAGTGTCCCACGATTTGCACGGAAATGTTGATAGTAGCGAAAGTCACTTTAAAAACTACGTTATTGTACTAGGTAACGCCTTATAGTGGTCACTTTTCGAATCTTACATCAAAATAAAACAAACGCACAAGCCCAAGCCCTCAAAAGTTCCAACCGCTCTAATTGTTACAGATTTTAATTTTTTATTTTCGGGTATACAAACATTTTTGTCACTTCCATACCGCCCTGGGCCCACTACTCTGTTACTCTTACAGGTGAGCCCCATTTTTTTCCTTGTCTTATTTATTGAAAACAGACGCTTAAAGAGCGAAAAATTGTTTATAGCAGCAATAGTAATCCAAAGCTCGAAATGTCACTTCCGCACCTGTCACTTCCGTACCACTCTAAAGTCAAAGTTTGATTTTTCTCACTTTCAGACAACGGATCTTTACCAAACTTTTTTTCTCATGCTCTATGATACAGTTTGTACCTCCTGTCAAACCCATAAAGCATCCAATTGAAAATTTTTTGGTCCGTACGATAATCTGTAAATGTAGGATTGCAAACTTGAAATGGTTTGAAAATTTTCATTTGGATTTTAAAAATAATTTGTATTCCAACCTAAATAACCAGATGGAAATAACAAAGGAAAAACCATAGGATCTACATATTTAGATAATTTATTTAAATTAGTATGAGTTGGCATACTCTCTGGTAGGTTTTTAGGATAAACACATAAATCAATCATCAAAAATTTTAGTTTGAGAAACTATAATTGCACCACACTCAGCTGTTACTGGTTTGTTGTACCTATTATTTCGTTCACTATTTTGACGCAAGAAAAACATTTTGTACTCAGGTAAATTTTGTGATTTTGTAATCTGATATAGATACTTATAACTTTTCGATATTGGATTTTTATTTAAAATTTTTGTCATAATTTCTAACTGTTCTTGAAGTAAATTTGGATTTAACTTAAGTCTTTCTTCAATTGCATGGACATTATCATATATGTATAGTTGGCTATTACAAGGCTTAATATTCCCTGAATTTTTTAAAGTATTAGGTGTCGAATGATAAACTTGACCTTATAATTTTAAATTATATACAGCCTTTTTTTTCATGTAAAATATTAGCATTGAATGATGCAAAAGAAAATATAGTATTGTAGTATATTATTAATTCTCGGAAACTATCGTTATGTAACAACAATTTTTTAAATGATTCGTCGTATTTGCTTGATGGGGGTAGAATAATTTGCCGTTTTTTGAAACAACACTTTTTTCTCTCTTCTTTTCAAAAAACAGCAAAACAAAATGAAGATTCAGAACTTATTTCTCCAAAATAACTGATTTTAGAATTTTTATTACTGTAATTTGATGCTTTATTTATTCTTTTATAATAAATCTGACTATCATAAATGTTTTCGTTTTTACGTTTTAAACATTTTTTGACAAAATTTTTATAAATATTTTTTTTCTATTCTCAAATTTTTGTTTACTACGTTATTTTTGAAATGATTTTCATTTTTATCTTGTATGGTTTTTGTTGTATATTTAACTTCTATTTTTGTTTTAAAACTGCGGCATTCAATAAAGACGTAATAAGGAAAATTTTTGTTGTTATTATATGAAATTACCAAATTTTTTTACAATCGAAAAATTTCCATAAGTTTAAATAGAATTTCCAGAAACAACCTTCACATTTATATTATGAATATCGACAAAACTCCTAATTTCAATATTATTACTATAATTTTTGTTTTTACTCATTAATTTGTAATAATAAATACTGTTATGCATAGAATTATAAAAATTATTTTTTACAATAGTGTCCTTATAAATATTCCATTTGTTCATAACATTTTAAACTATTTCCAATCTTATTTTGATGTAGTAATTTTGATTATTGTATGAAAATAATGAAAAAAATTTAAACAAACAATTACCATCTCCTAATACTACTTGATTTTGATAAGTATGAATTTTCAAAAAATCTGTTTTTTTTGCTTTATTATTATATTTTTTGTTTTTGTTTTATTTTTTTTAAAAAAACTCTTAATTTCTATAATCAATTTATCATTATTTACATAATTTTTAACTGATCTTCAAATATATTTATTTAACTATTTTCTATCCTTATTGATTTAGCAATTTTCGTAGTCTAAAATATCATAATGACAAGAATCTATATTACCGCATAACAGTAATATTAGGTTCTTGTCACTCATCAGATTGCTAAAAACATGATTCGTATTTTGTTGATTAACTTAAATATAAATGTCATAAATATAAAAATAACTTTTCATTTCTATTTCAGTAACGTAATTACCATTTTGACTCATGTAATTATAATAATCCAAACTATTTTTAATTGATTCATAATAATAATTTCCAAAGATAAAATTATTAAAGTCGTTCCAATTATCTACAACATTTTGCACGATTTCTGAACGGATTTTAATATGATCATTTTCATTACCATATAAAATGTATAAGAAAAATCTAAATAAACGGTTATCATCTCCTATTATATTAACCTTAGCCATGATCATTGGAATTTTAAATTATTTCGAAAAATATTTATATACGTTATAAAAGTATACATTCTTAAAAAAAAAACTGTTTTTAAATTAAAAATACTCATTATCACTATTTCTTTTTTTTTAATGAATTTTTTTTTAAAAAAAAACCTTTAATTTCTGTAAAAAATTTTTGTATGACTTGTTTAATTTTGCAACGCAACCTTGTGTTGGTAGCCCTAAAAGGTGACGAAAATACATAGAGTACTCCCACAGTATAATGACCGACAGCATAAACTTACCAAGAATAGTACAGGAAGTAAAAATCAGTATACCTATAGTGCAATGTGTACCAGCTCCTTTATATATATAGCTACACAACAGAGATATACGTAAGTACACCTGTGCACAGTATAATACCTTCGCATAACTATGTCCGGGTAACTTCAAGACTAACTTAATAGAGATTAAAATCATGAAACAAGAATGAGCAGATGAGTCGCACAGGGTTTATAACCTCATGTTAGCCAAAACTTTTAAATTATAGAAACAAAGAATAATTTTTTTTTCCTAACGAGCAACTTACTTTTTAATTTAGAATATTTCCTTATTATTGGTGTATGTGTGTAGCAAACTGAATTTTTAAGTTTTATACCCTGTTTTTAGTCAGTTCTTGAAAGTTTTTTAATGGGTTGACTTGGCGTGACACAGAAAACTTCTCATTTTTTGAGGAATACCTTTATAGTCTTAGAGATTGTTGCAGTTGAAATCATTTGAATAAAAATATGTCGTTTTAATGTTATTGGCCAGAAGCTGTCATTAGCTCTGGATAAACATATTGACCCATATGAGGGGTTGGCGCGCGAGGCGCGCAGGGGGACGAAGCCCCACTAGTATATATATATAAATATATATATATATATATATGTATAGGGCATTCTCCGTCAACTCAGACACCCCCCCCCCCCTGTCCAAAATTAGTTAAGGTTTTTCTCGACATTTTTAGTACCAAATTAAAGCTTATAACTTATAGTTTTAAATGTAAAGTGGCGTTTATCGAATTGTTAAAATAGCAGACCACTATAACACAAACAAGCCAATGACCTACCGCTGAAAAAATAGTTTTTTACAACAGCTATTTAGAAAATTGATCAAAAACCTTTTTCTTATGTATTTTGTAACGTTGATTACGAATTCACTCTTCTTATTTACTAAACATCCAATATGCCCTTCCTAACCTCAAAAACCTATTAAAAAATCATTTTTTGCGTCTAACAATCGACCAAGTGCTAATAAAGACAGTGTAGAAACTTATTTGTGCACTGAAACACTTTCGGCACCGCAGTTGTCTCCACACGTATGCACACTATACCGAGTAGGAGTACATTCAGCGTCTCGGGCTCCGGTATACTAGCTATACTGGTTGGGGACAGCTGAACTCCACAGCGGCACAGTAGTTATACCTACCGTGCGGCTTAATGTATACATCGCACGTTACGTACAGTAGGTATACAGACGCGGTAAAGTGTGTATACGGGTAGGTGCTGAGACCTTATCCTAGTTAAAATTGTCCACATTTATACAAAAAAATATAATTAATTGTATTAAGGCTTGCTAAATACAAATCGTTTATGAATTTTTCAAAATTCCAAATGGCGGACACCAATATGGAGGACCAAAGTGTGTAAAGTGTCCAAATGTATGAAAAAAACTAGAATTCGGAGTTTTTGGGGTCGCTGATCATGAATTTGTTTTAAATTTTCCAAAATTAAAAATGGCAGTCACCAATATAGAAATATCTATGAAATCAAATCTTTTTAGGAATGTTTGGGGTCACTGATTACAAAAATGCTATTGAATTCCTACAATCTATGATGGTTGATTCAACAAAACTAATTGAATTTACAACTATACGAATCACAATTAAAAATTATTACTACATATTTTTAAGGGATATTAATACAATATTATTATTACTAATATAAAATTCATATCTTGTGATGATATTCATGAAAAAAATGAGTGTGCATCTTTGTAATAATACAGTAAAGGAATAACAGATGATAAAAATAATATATGATAAAAATTACCTAAACATTGGCCAAACAATAGATTATATATAATTATGTTCCGAGAGATATTTTACACTTTGAACATTATGGTCCGCCATATTGATGTCCGCCATTTTGAATTTCGGAAAATTAACAACAGATTCGTAATCAACGACCTCATAAACCTCTAATTACAGATTTTCTATAAATGTAAACACTTTTAACATTTTCGTCAACCATATTAGTGTTAGCTATTATAAATTTGCAGATTCTGATCCTGGATTCGTAATCAGCGACCTTAAAAATCCCCGAGTTTAAATTTTTGTCGAGATTTGGGCACTTTATTAGATTTTTGTCCGCCATATTGGATCCGCTATATTAAATTTCAAATTGTGATCCTGGAGTCGTAATCAGCGACCTTAAAACCTCCTGAGTATGAATTTTTGTCGAGAGTTGGGTACTTCATCAGATTTCAGTCAACCATATTGGATCCGCTATCATGAATTCTATTATTATGATGATGTATTCGTCATCAACTTTTTAAAATGTATTATAAAATTATTATTGTCCAATGTCATCCCGTAAAAAGAGACTTATCTATTGATATTAATGTGTAATTTAGCAGGTTATTCTTATTTTTAACATTAGAGGTTAGATCAAATAAATTTAAGGACGAAAATAAAAAATCAGCCGTAACAGATGTCTTACAAATCATCTTATCTTAAAAATAAAAAACAAATCATTCAAATCGGTCAAAAATTGTAGTCTCTCGATAATTTTGAATGAAAAAAGTGCTTTTTCCCCACTGTGTGCCCGCGCCTGGACGAAGCGATTACTGGCGTTATAGATGTAGGATTGGGCGTTGATATAGCCGTTTTCTCCGACTACGTACAGACTGCTTTTGATGTTGACGGTTTCGTTGTCAGGAGCTCTTGCTAGCAGGCTTTCGTGGTTAGCCAAAAGTCGCTGTAGTAGTTGTTGAGCAGCTCAAGCCCGAAATTTGTTGTCGAATGGAGTTTTTAGCCTTTCCTCTCTTCCCTGATTATTAGTTATTCAAACGTTTCAAAAACGTGAAAATGATACTTTTCGCATCTGCAGTTGCTTTTCTCTAATGCAGAAATGTTTTGGAAACACATAAGTAAAACTTATTCGTTGTGGCTGCTTTTAACGATAAAGCATCGGTTTAGAAACGCACAGAAGAAACTTCAAATATTTTTCGTAAATATTTAACGATTGAAAACGTTCTGGAAACGAATAAGTGTAACTCTAATTTTTTGTGGTCGTTTCTTAACGGCACAGCAACAATTTAGAAATGAACTGAAGCAACTTAACGTATCTGTAGTTGTTTTTCTGCCACAGAAACAAAGAGCAACTAAATTCGTGTGGATAAATACTACAGGTAATGCTGTATGAATCAATACGGGAAAGTATTACCCTTTCTGCAGAACATACGAAAATTTGTCAGGACTTCTATAATTAACCTATAGAACCCTGCAGAAAGTTGTGCACATGTTTTTTTAAAACAATCTTATTGTACAGCTTAGAAAAAATTCAATTACAACTGACCAGGAGGTACATTTTCTATCAACAAATACAACTTTGAATGATGTACAAAATAATGAAAATAAACAAGTTCTAATTAAAAATTATATCTAAAGATCAAATACACATATTTCTGATCATAAAAAATTTAGAAAATAATTGCTACAGTAAAATGCACATAATATATTACAATTAAAAATATCTTGTTAATCATAACTATGATTAAACAGTTTAAATTAGTGCAAACAATTCTCGAAATATCAGGAAAATTCTTATACAAATTAGGGGGATTTTTTTCTTGTAATTACTGCATTTAAAATATTTGAAATGTCCCTCTGACCGGATGCTGTACGTACTTGCAGAAGACAAAAATTCACTTCATATGTATGTAAGATGGTCGTTTTATGCTAAGGTTTTTAAAATAAACTAGAAATAGTTTCTCTGTAAACAAAGAGGAGTTTTATTATTCATGAAATTACAACAGCTATCTACATTATGTACAAACTCACCTGTAAATCAAAAAGACGACATTTAAAATTTATTCTATGTCACTCCTTTATTTACACATTTCTCACTCTTTATTCATTAGTTAATCTCTTAAATTTGTGTGTTACTTATTTTAATTGTGCACATGTTGTCGGTTGGGAGGAATAAGATACCTATTTGTAAAAGCGCTAAGGAACGTACCAATTTGAAAACGCGCTAAGAAACGTACCAATTCAAAAAAGTGTTAAGAAACGTACCTATTCGGGCGAGCGATAAGAAACGTAAAAATTCGGCCAGCGGTAAGAAGCGTACCAATTCGGCCGAATGGTAAAAACGTACCAATTGGGCCGAGCGCCAAGAATTTGGTACGTTCAAATTGGAACGTTTCTTACCGCTCGGCCAAATTAGTGCAGCTCTTATCGCTCAACCGAATTGGTACATTTCTTAGCACTTTTTCGAATTGGAACGTTTCTTAGAACTTTTACGAATTGGTACGTTCTTCTTCCTAAACAACAATGTGTCTTCTCATGTAAATGTCTCTACCTATCTATCTCTTTCTGTTAGTGATTCTCCCTTTAACGTATTGGGCAGTCACTCTACAACCACGCAAAGCGTAGTGAAATTTAAATTATAAAAAAATTATTTCTTTACATCTCACCTCCCGGGCAAGAAGCATTCACCATCTTGTTATGCTGTATCCACCTCTTCTCTATCTGTACCTTCATTGTTTGATATTATTGGTTATAGTTTAGTTATATGAAACAAACTTTATTCTGCTTTCTATTTTCCAGTGTTGATTTTGTAAATAAAATTTGATATTTTCTCTATTATTTCATATGGTCCAATTCTGAACTCATCTAATTTTCTCCTATTTAGTCTGTTTTCATTCTCTACATAGACTTCATCTCCTATGTTGAAATCATATAGTATTCAATTTATATCAAATAGTTTTTGATTGTAATCATGTGATTTTCTCACATTTTTTAAAGCTTGTTATTATCTTTTATCCAGTCATTTTCATTCATTTCTATTTTCAATTTATTCGGTAAAATAGTAACATCTGTGATATATAGCAAATAATTTGGAGCAAAGCCTGTAACTGAGTGCTTCGTCTCATTATATTTATTGACACATTCTTTAGCTACTGTCGTCCAAGCTTTTTTCTTTTTTTTTTTCATCGATTTTACACCTTATTTTGTTGACTAGCGTTTGATTTAGTCTTCCGTTTAATCCATTCGAGAAGCGGATGTTTATTGCTCTAAGAATTGATTTTACATTATTTTCTTTTAAGAAATCTTTAAATTCTCTTGAATTGATTCCCGGGTATTGATCTGTGAGAATGAACCCAATGTTATCTGTTTATAGTACAGTCCATACTAATCTAATAAAATCACTGTCTTTTTGCGTTTTTGAGGTTAAAATAAAAGCATATCTAATAGAATGATCTACCAATAGGTGTAGGTATTTTTTTGTCAATCTAGTTCCACCGAAACTACCAATAGTATCAATAGACATAATTTCAAACGGCCTTGTTGCTGGTTTTAATTGTGACAGTATTCTATATTTTTCTTGTCTTCTTGATTTATTTTTAACGCAGATTTCACAGTGTTCAAAAATGTTTGTTATATGAATTGTTTAATTTTTCGCTGCGTATATTGAACTTTTTTTTGTAACTGTCTAATTTCAATATGGCAAACATCTTCGTGCACTTGTTTTATAAGTTTTTTGCTAAATTCCTCTGATAAGATAACTTTTTTTCTTCGTTTTATCTTTTTATAATAAACCTCATGTTTTTTTATCAAATGAAGATCTTTCTCAACAATTCTTCACAGTTATCTTATGGTTCTAGCACCGGGTTTCTGCTTAAGCTGTCTGCTTCTATATTTTCTTTACCTGGAATATACATTAATACAAAATCATTTTGGGATAAATAATACGTTCAGTCTCCTATTTCTTCATCTGTCCTTGCTTTGATATTCATATTTTCCAGAGGCTCGTAGTCTGATTATACAGTAAACCGTTTTCCTATAAGCCAATGCTGCCAGTATTTAACAGCTTTTTTTATTGCAAGGCACTCTTAGTATATAACTGTTTATTTTTTTTGGGTTTCGTTACGTTTCTTTGAAAAAACCGCCACTGTTTCATCTTTTTTGTTTCATTGCGTTTGTTTTAATACTGCCCCAATACCCTCCAATGACGCATCTGTATACATTTTTAAAGGTGAAATTTTGT
The DNA here is from genome assembly GCA_030522625.1 of Copidosoma aretas. Classification (NCBI taxonomy): domain Eukaryota; kingdom Metazoa; phylum Arthropoda; class Insecta; order Hymenoptera; family Encyrtidae; genus Copidosoma; species Copidosoma aretas. The sequence goes on along the minus strand of JAPYYV010005106.1, from coordinate 7,306 downwards.
CGAATAATTCCAATACTGGTTTGGAACATAAAATCTCTTTTATAAGGTTAAAAGACTTTCGCACTTTTCTGTCTATAAAATTTTTTCGTTTTTTCTTACAAAAGTGAGTAGTAATATTATCAAACTTTTTGGTATGTATTCATGGTAAAAATGTATTTTGCCTAAAAATTGCTTTGTGAGTTTTTGTGTTTTTGGGGTTAGGAAATTTATTATTGATGTTAAATTGTCTTTTAAAGGTCTTACCGAACTAGTCTCAATTATGTGGCCAAGATATTTTACAGAATTTGATGCAAATGTACATTTTTAAATTTTAATCTGAAACCTTCTTTTATTATTGCATCTAACACTATCTTTAGATGTTATATGTGTTTTTGAAAGGATCGTAAGTATATTAAAATATCATCAATATGATTTACCGTAAAACCTGTGAGTTCGTGTTTCCTTAAAATGTTGCATAAAATCCTTTGAAAAATTGCTGGTGACATTTTCAATCCAAATTGTAAACAGGTCCATTGAAAGTATACATCCTACGTGACAAATCCTGTATTTTTCCTATTCTTAATGCATAGGGTTGTCGACCAGATTGCTGATTTGATGTCTAATGTCGTGAAGTATTTACAATTTCTTGTTTTTTTAATCAAATTATCTATCAGAAAGAATGGTTGGGCTTGAGGTACAATAATTTAAATGGAATCTCTGAAATCTATAGATAGTCTTGATCATTTATTTTCTTTCTTTTTGAATGCCAGTGTTACTGGAGCTGCAAAAGGACTGTACGAATCTTCTATTAAATTGTTCTTTATTAATTCAAACATTTCCTGTTCTATTTATTTTTTGTCTTTTAAAGTACATCTGTAAGGTCTTTTGCTGCAGTATTTATCAATCAATAAATCTATTCAAACTTTACAGTCTCTAACCGTTCCAATATCATATTTATTCTTTGCAAGAACTAATCTGTATTCTTCCACTAATTTTTCTATCTTATTTGTTCTTTAAGTTACACTTCTATAGGCGCGTTATGCAGGGGGGTGAATCAACGATTTCATCATTCCCCTTCTCTCTAAAATGTGTGACAAAAGTGGATGTGGAAATATGTAACAGAAGTAAATTCAATGCATACCGGAAGTGAATTTAAATTTCGTATTGTTTCTATTTCGAAAATGTGTAACGAAAGAAAACTTTAATTCTTCAATTACTAAAAAAAAAAAAAGCCACTTTTCACAAGGATTGAACTCACGATCTTCTCCACGCGAGCCGAACATCACCGTATCTATCTACCAACGAGCAACTCCTTTCAGACAACTACTTTACTGCCTCTTATAATGTGGTTCATGACTGATTTTTGATTTAAACTTTTTATTCACTATTTATTAATGAATTTAACAATGTATAGTGTATTATATATACCGTGTGTTTCGTATTTTTGTGTATACGTAAGTACATACGTGTGGATGCCTGCGTAAATGTGTGTAAGTGTGAGACACAGAATAACAATTTTTATGGGTTTTGTAAAGGGGAAAAAAAATCATCGCAGAGCATAAATAGAGAGGTGTTTGTGGTATGAAAACATAACCTCAATTTTCAGTGTTTTGGATGTATCTATATCGAATTAATATGGAAATATTTTTAAAAAATTAATAGCATGTTCAGAAAATCATGACAAATATACAGAAATAATTATTTTCGGTTTTGTACACACATAACCTCGGAATATTTAAAAATACGAAATATCTTAATCAGAAAGCCGGATAGGATAAAAATAAAAATTTTTTACAGGTACCCTTAAAGGTAAATAAATATATAGTTGGACAAATAGAGCGAATTTAGTTGACGTTACGTCATAACCGCAATTTTCATAATTTCAGGTGTCTTAGTGAAAAAGAGGTGAAAAAATTTCGAAAAAAATCACAACACGTTTAGGATATAAATACGAATACGTAAAAATTATTCCAAAACAATTCAATGACAGCACAACCTTTAGAAAACGAAAAATACGCTATATCTCGACGAATAAGCAAGATAGGTTGAAAGTAGCAATATTTAGAATTCAATGCAGACATGCATACGTGATTTAGAAATGATTTTTTATATTGTTTAGAAACAACATAACTAAAAGAATACTTTTTATAACAATTTAAGTTGCTTTTCTTTTAGAATAAATTCATTGCATCTTATGTATAGTTTTCTTTATTTGCCATGATTTTTACACACATGACTTCCATCTCCTATCCATCACTCGCTTGCTCTCGTTCTCTCTTTTAACACATTTGTACACATAAAACAACCTTTGGAGTTCTTAATTCTGTGGTGTGTCACACGTGACGCCTCATTTTTTTTTTTTTTATTCGTAAATAAGGTAATTTTTTAAGTTAAGCTCCATTCACTGGAGCAAGGGTCCAGTCCTTCACCGTACAACTTAGCACAAGCAATCTACACCGTATGGAGCCACTTTATTATGCAGTTATAGTGATATAAGGTGTATAATACTTGTGTAGAGGTGTCCTGTGAAGGGCTGCACCCTTGCGTGTTAATTACATATTTTATTAAAAATATTTTTATCATCCATTTTATATGATTAAATAAACATTTATTGACGTAAATGATTTTTCGTTATTTTCTAAGCCTTCATTATATATGTATATATATAAGTATAGTTGTAAGGACTGTAATTTCCTCCACTCCCACTCTCCCCCCTTTACCCCCCTAACCACCCCCTCAAATCACGGGAGTATTCTTTCGATTTTAACGTATTTTTGACGATCGTCACTTGTAACCTCGCCGCCTCCTCGCCCCCCCTCTAAAAATATTTTGTTTTCTCTGTGATTTAACGTAAAAAATTTTTTTTTCTTTTCTGAATAGCCCCCCCACAGGCCCCCCTCACCGCTCCTAAGGGACTTAGAAAATTATTTAGATCTCACTATGTATATATAGTTGAAAAAACTTTAATTTTCTCCGCCCCCTCTCTCCCTCCTCGCCCCCGTCTCAAATTTGCTGATGATTTCTCATATATTTTATGATGATTTTCACTCCACCTTGCGATAATCATCCAGGAGCGCTTTTTTTAAAGTGGTTCCGTAGTTCCTCTTAGTAACAACAAAACTATTACCATAAAAAGTAATTTCATATATATCTTTCGTCTACATGAAATAAGTTTTCGGTTTATTATTAAGGTGAATAGGCCACATCCACTTTTTTAAATTTAATCTTTAATATTGAAAATCTTTTTTAAAAAGACCTTATTGACGTAATTAAAATATAATTTTTAAATGAAGTAATTATAATATAATTTAATTAAACTATAATTAATAGTTGTGCGCTTGAGCAGACTAAAAATTTTAGATAAATTTTATAAGATTATAAGATATATAAATGGGTAGAGCCCCTGGTGTTTATATGTAGACACCCAGTCAGGACTCAGGCAATACAACGAATAGTGGTAAGTACCCACTACCAACTTCGCTGTCATGGGGAGGCCTCCCACCCCTCATTCCTTCCCTTTCCCAACTGCTCAGTGTCCAGAGTAGTGCCCTTACATTAGGAGCGGGACGTATAGTAGTATATAATTAAAAAAAAATATATGTGTATGATAATCATACAGCAGAATAAGTATAAGATTAAAGATGTTAACAACCGCGCGCCGCAACGCTCTGAGAGCTCTCTATCCCTCTAACTCTCTTAAAATGACAAAGGTATGCCGTCTGCCGTGATGGGTAAAGAGGATTCTGTCACTCAAAAGTCTGGCTGCCGTGAAGATCTGTCCCAATCTATAGTACACCTGGAGCAACAAATATGCGATGTTGCAATTCAGGAAAAGTACTTGGAAAGAATCATTTTCACTCAGGGGTACATTAGTTCATGATTCCTACTTTATGCTTTATGCCTTCCACCGTAAATAACTTATAAAATTTGTAAACACAATGTAAGATATAAGTAAGTAAGAATATAAATAAAATAATACCTTCGAATAACTATGTCAAGGTAACTCCAAGACTAACTTAATATCATGAAAATAGAATTACCAGTTGAGTTGCACTAGTATATAATATAAATTGTTCAAATTCAACGAGATAACCTAATATACTTTAACACAATTAGGTAAAAAATCATCATTGTATTTAACATAACAACTGAAATATTACCTGATATTTTTGAAAAAAAATATAGTAGAACATAGATAATTTTTCATTTTAGATGATTTCAAACTATCAAAAAAGTCATAACAAAACATTTCCTATAGATAAAAAAGTGCTCAAATTTGTCCATTTTGCAAAATAACTTATAAAATTTGTATACGCAACGTTGTAAATGTAGACATAAAGAATAGCAAAAATAAATACAATGATAACGCAAATGAGGTAGGAAGGGCAAAAATTGTTGAAAACGTACTAAATAACAATCCAAAAAGTGAAAAAATTAGACAATTTTACAAAATAACTTATTACATTTTGCAACGAAACCCTGTTTTGGCAGCCTTAAGGTATAGATAACGAAAATAAATAGAATGCACCAAAAGTTTAATTATGATAACATAAAAATACAAATAATATAAGGCAGAAAGTAAAAATCAGTATACCTGTAATGCAATGTGTACCAACTCCTATATACATACAGATCCACAACTGAGATATACGTAAGTATACCTATGCACAGTATACTACATCAGCATAACTATGTCTAGGCAACAACAAGATTAACTTGATATCATGAACAATAAATTAACAGTTGAGTCGCAAAGGTATAAATTGTTAAAATTCAACAAGTTAACCTGATATAATTTAACAGAATCATGTAGAAAATAATCATTGTATTTAACATAACACCTGAAAAATCGCCTAATATTTTGAAAAAAAATATCGTAGAACCTCGATAATTTTTCATTTTAGATGATTTCAAACTGTCAAAAAAGTCCTAAATAGGCATTCCCTATGGATAAAAGAGTGCGTAAATTTGTGTGTTTTAAAAATAACTTAAAAAATTTTGTGAAAGCAACGTTGTGAAAGTAGACCTAAATAATAGCCAAAATACATACAATGACAACGGAAATGAGGTGGGAAGGGTAAAAATTGTTGGAAAAATACAAAAAGGGAGTCATGAAAATGAAAAAACTAGACTATTTTACAAAATAACTTATTACATTCTGCAACGCGACCCTGTGTTGGTAGCCCTAAAAGTAAAGATAACGAAAATAAATAAAGTACACCAAATTTAGAATTACAATAGCACAAACATACAAAGAATATATCACAGAAAGTAAAAATCACAATACCTGTAATGCAATGTCTACCAACACCTATATCCATATAGCTCCACCACAGACATATTTGTAAGTACACATATGCATAGTATAATACCTCTGAATCATGAAAATAGAATAAGCAGGAGAGTCAGAGAGGTATAATTTTTTCAAACACAACGAGATAACCTAATAAACTTTATCATTATTAGGTAAAAAAAAATCATTGTATTTACTATAACACCTGAAATATCACTTGATATTTTTGGAAAAAATTATAGAGGAACCTATTTAATTATTTATTTAATATGATTATAAATTGTCAAAAACGTCCTAAATAGACATTCCCTATGGATAAAAAAGTGCGTAAATTTGTCTATTTTGCAAAATAACTTATAAATATTATGAACGCAACGTTGTTAGAGTAATACCTAAAAAAGTAGACCTAGAAAATAGCAAAAAAAATATAATGAAAAAATAAAAGATGTGGGAAGGGTAAAAATTGTTGAAAACGTAATGAATAAGAATCCAGAAAGTGGAAAAATTAGTATATTTTACTAAATAACTTATTAAATTTTGCAACGCAACCCTGTGTTAGTAGCCCAAAAGGTGAAGATAACGAAAATAAATAGAGTACACTAAAAGTATAATTTCGATAGCATAAACATACAAAGAATATAACACAGAAAGTAAAAAATCAGTATAGATGTAATGCAATGCTTACAAACACCTACATACATATAGCTTCACCACTGAGATATAAGTGAGTACAAATATGAATAATCTAATAACTTCGAATAACTATGTCAAGGTAACTCCAAGACTAACTTGATATCATGAAAATAGAAATACTAGTTAAGTTGCACTGGTATATAATATAAATTGTTCAAATTCAACGAGATAACCTAATATACTTTAACATAATTAGGTAAAAAATAATTATTGTATTTAACATAACAACTGAAATATTACCTAATATTTTTGAAAAAAAATATGGTACAACATAGATAATTTTTCATTTTAGATGATTTGAAACTATCAAAAAAGTCATAACAAAACATTTCCTATGGATGAAAAAGTGCTTAAATTTGTCTATTTCGCAAAATAACATAAAATTTGTAGACGCAACGTTGTGAAAGCAGACATGAAAAAATAGCAAAAATTCATACAATGACAATGTAAATGAGGTGGGAAGGGCGAAAATTGTTAAAAACGTACTAAATAACAATCCAAAATGTGAAAAATAAGACTATTTTACAAAACAACTTATAACATTTTGCAACGCAACCCTGTATTGGCAGCCTTAAGGTATAGATAACGAAAATATATAGAGTTTACCAAAAGTATAATTACGATAACATAAAAATACAAATAATATAAGGCAGAAAGTAAAAATCAGTATACCTATAATGCAATGTGTACCAACTCCTATATACATATAGATCCACAACTAAGATATACGTAAGTATACCTATGCACAGTATACTACATCAGCATAACTATGTCTAGGCAACAACAAGATTAACTTGATATCTAGAAAAATAAATTAACAGTTGAGTCGCAAAGGTATAAATTGTTAAAATTCAACGAGTTAACCTCATATAATTTAACAAAATTTGGTAAAACATAATCAGTGTATTTAACATAACACCTGAAATATCACCTAATATTTCTGAAAAAAAATATGGTAGAAAATAGATAATTTTTCATTTCAGATGATTTCAAATTGGCAAAAAAGTCCTAAATGGGCATTCCTTATGGATAAAAAAGTACGTGAATTTGTTAATTTTGAAAAAAAACTTGCTAATTAAGAATCCACTATTAATGAAAAAGTGAAAATATTAGTCAATTTTACAGAATAACTTATTAAAATTTGCAACGTATCCCTCTGTTGGTAGCCCTACAAGGAAACGAAAATATATACAGTGGCGGGTTGGCGCGCGAAGCGCGCAGGGGTAAAGCCCTAATAGTATATATATATATATATACTAGTGGGGCTTCGCCCCCTGCGCGCTACGCGCGCCAACCCCCCAACAATAGATTACAGATAATTGTTCACAAATGATAAATGTA
>JAPYYV010005105.1:0-15795 GCA_030522625.1 Copidosoma aretas | reverse complement strand
GATGATGATGATGATGATGATGATGATGATGATGATGATGATGATGATGATGATGATGATGATGATGATGATGATGATGATGATGATGATGAGGATGTTTATAATAATACTGATAGTGATGTTGTAAATAATCATAAAGTAAGTTTGTATTACTCTTATTATGATAATGACTATGATAAAGACGATGATGATCATTCTAATTATGATAATAACGATGACAAAAGAATATAATTATAATAATTATTATTCATACCGATAATGATGTTTATTAAGATTGTAGGAAGTATAATCATGAGAATGATGATGATGTTAAAAAGAATGATTATAATGATGATGTTTATGGATAGAAAAACATACTTAAAATGTTGACAGTGATGATAAGTATGACAATGACAAGGATGCTGGTGATGATTATGATGATGATAATAATGATCATAATGATGGTAATGGCGATGATGATGATGATGATGTTGATAATGATGATTATTAGAAAAAAAGTGATTTAAATAGTGTTGATCATGTTAGTTAAGATTATAATATTGATGATAATGATGATGATAATGAAGAAAATGATCGTTATTACTATACAGATGCCAATAATAATGATAATGATGATGATTATGAGGATAATGATGATGATAATGAATACGATGATAATTAGATTGAAAGTAGTGATCATGATCATGCTATTAATGGTTTTCAAAATATGAACAGCAAGTTTATAGTAAAATAATCACATAACGTGGCATTAAAATACCATTATGAGCTAAATACTAGGCTTGTTAACTCAGTTTTCTTCAGAACAGCGTTTCAATCATAAAAATTTAAAACAAATTTTTTATCAAAAAGCAAAATATCTTAAGATATTACGTGTTTTGCCTAGTCATTTGTGCAAAAGCTAGTTGATAATATATAAATTGAATAAATTATTCATAAATCACAACATATACTTGACCTAAAGCTTTCTAACTAAGTCATACAAAAAAAGTGCATTGATTATAAATTATTGATCTAAAGTATCATAAATATATTTACATAACATGAGTCTTTTGCTTTTTAATCCAGTATCTTGGTGGATAAGGAGTAATTAAAGTATAATTATAAATGATTATTTTATAATATTGACATACTCTAAATCCCAAATATCTTACCATAGTAACTCAGGGAATAGCAGGTTAATAGTAATAATAATTAGATAAATTATGTAATAAATAAGAACATAATCTAAATGAGAAGCATATACACGAAGATACTTACTGTAAACACAAAGAAGTAATCCTCTACATTGTTGGCGACGGAGTTATAGTTATGACGCGAGACTTTTGATAAACTTCTAATGAATCAAAGTGCAAGAATTACTTCCCACGGATTAAGCTAAATTCCGTATTGGAACTAATTTTTATATATAATATTGAAATACACGTGCTCATGATATAACTATTTATACCTTATCCGAGCGCCACTTTTTAAATAAACAAATATTACTTTAAATTTTTTTAAATTTAGTTGGAATAGCATTTGTAAGGATTATAAAACTTAATAAACATAAACTACCTAATTCCGCATGGTGCACCAATGTAATTTACAATACACTTGTTACAATGAAAAATAGGCCAAAGGTCCGGAAATTTGTCAAACCATCTCTCCATTTCGATTATTATTCTGCTGCTTAAGTAGAACACAACTTTTATACGATGATATCAAGGCACGTCTTTTCTGGCAATGCACATCGATATATGTATATATTAGAGCCCATTTCGTGTGCACTGCGCGCGTTGGTATCGCTGTGTAAAGAAGATGCTGCTGACTAAGCTTTTAATTCAACTGCACCGACAAACAAACACGTTATTCCTTGCAGACAGTTAACGTTATGGATTCCTTTTCTGTATGAACTGCAAGTTAAAAATACATTATTTAAATAAAATAATAATAAAATAACTACATAACCTAAATCCTATGCTTTTTTACGCAGTCACTTGGGAGACAGCGAGATAATATTATGATCATTTGATGTATTATTAATAAAATAACAAAAAAATTTAGATTCTAAGCTTTCTAACCTAGTTCCTTGGAAGATAGCAAGTTGATAAGATATTATAAAAAAAAGTTAATATAGACTTAATAACATAACTGAAATCTTAAGCTATCTAGTCTAGTCAGCCGAGGACACGAGTAAGTATTAAAATATTTAAGTAAATTGATATTTAAATAATAGCATTACCAAAATCTAAAGGTTTGTATCCTTTTAACCATGGAGCCACCAAATGAATGTTAAAATATTTAAAAAAATTATGTCATAAATTAAAAAATCATCTCAATCCTAAGCTTTAAGACCAGTTACTTAATGGACAGCAAGTTATTAATATATTATTACAGAAAATAATGATTAAATGAGATCATTACACAGATTATAAGGTTTACCCAAGGATACCGAGTCATTAATACACTATCGAAATATATTATTGTAAAGAAAATAGCGTAACCTAAATCCCAAGTTTTTAAACAGAGTTGTACATAGAGACAGCAAGTATGTGTTAGTATATTTAAAAAATTATTGATTTATTGACAGCATAACCTTAATCCTGAGCATTCAAACCAAGTATCCCGAGGGACAGCAAGTTAATAGTATGATATTCAGCTTGACTAATGATTAATAACGACACATTGTAAAGTCCAAACTTTTAAACCCATGAACTTAGTAGACAGTAAGTAAATAGTATGTATACTTTGAATAAATTATTGACTAAATACCAACAAAACCTGGAACTTAAGCTTTTAAAGTCAGTCATTCGGAAGATAGTAAATGAATAATATATAAATTAAATAGATTACTGATTAAATAACAACTTTACTTCAATGTTTAGATTTTTATCATAGTAGCCCAGTAGACAGCAAGATAATGTCAATATAATCAAATAAATTATTGGATGAATAACAGCATTACCTAAGTTTTATGCCTATTAAACTGCTAACTCAAGAAATAACAAGTTTATAATATATTAAGAAATAAATTATCATAATAATAATTGGATAACCTGCATTCGAAGATTTGTAATCCAGTAACTCGAGAACAGTAAGTTATTCTTATTATTATTAAATTAATAATTGAATAAAGTTCAACCTAACCTAAATCCCAAGCTTTTTACCCAGCTACATGGAAGAAAGCGAGTTAATAATATATGATTGAAATACGTTATTGTACACATAACATCGTTACCTACTTCTCAAGCTCTTTAATCCAGTAACCTGGGGGACGCCGAAATGATAATAATATACTTGAAACAATTATTGATTATATAACAACATGATCTACATCCTAAGCTATTAAACCTGTAAACCCATAGGACAGCGTGTTTATAGTAAAATTTTTGGAGAAAATAGATGAAAAAATAACTATACAACCTTAATGCTTAGCTTTTAAACCCAGTAATTTAGGAAAAAAAGAGGAAATAATGTAATATTTGAATGGATCAACAAAAAAATAACTACATTACCCAAATCTTAAGCTTCTGAAGCCAGTAACTCGGGAGTAACAAGTAATTCATACATTACTTAAATAGTTTATTGTGAAAATAATAACATAACCTAAATATAAAGCTTTTTAACCCAGTAATCCAAATAGAAGCAAAAAGAATATTAAAATAATTAATAAAAGTTTTGATTAAATAACGACATCCCCTGAATACCAAGCTCTTTTATACAGTTACACAGGAGACAGCAAGTTAATAGTTAAATATTTAAATGAATTAATAAATCAATAACTATCAATAACTATAGTGAATCAATAAATAATTTATTTAAATAAACTAATAAATAGATATCAAGATAACCTAAATCCTCATCTTTCAAACCCAATAACTCGGCCAACAGCAAGTCAATCATGGATTATTTAAACAAGTTATTCAAAAAATATCAACTTAACCTACATCTCAAACTGCAAACCCTAGTACTTTCAAGAATAGAATTATATAAATTAGATGAATTAATGATTGAGGAACGTATTAACCTAAATCCTAAGCTTTTTGACCCAGTTACTTAGTAAACTGCAAGTTGATATTTATATGATTAAATTAATTATTTAATAAGCCATAGCATGACCTGAATCCCAAGCCTTTCATACCAGTAACTTAGTGGGTAGCAAGATTATAATATACATAGGAATAAATCGTTATGAAATTGACTTCACAATCTGAGTCCCAAGCTTTTTTACGCAGTATCCCGGGAGCCACAAAGTTAATAATAAAATCATTAAATCAATGATTGTCTAAATAACAACATAGCCTATATCACAATCATTTTAACCCAGGGACCTAAGAGCAGCAAGTTTATATTATTCTAAATAAAAAATTATTGATATAATGAAGGCATGACCTAAATTATAAGCATTTTAACCCAGTAACTATAGGGTTAGGGAGTTAAGGGAATTCTCCCGACAAGACGGAGAAATAGTGATCCTAGAACAATACGACTAACATGAAACTTTTTGTGTATGGCGACGTTGCACTTGTTAAGCAGACAAGCAGCAAGGGTAAGCATCACGCCTAAAGTCGCTTTAGATATTCTAACGTAACGAAATGTTGCCACATGCTTGTGAGTGAAAATAATTTTGCCTGCTATCACACTTAATATTTTAAAATATCGACAAATAATTATTTCAGAAGTCCTGAGCCGCGATAACAATAATACACTCACGTTCTTAAGCAATTATTTCATAAAAAATTCATTTGTTTTAAAATATGATCTTTATAAGAACCTTAAAACAAATAGAAATGTATAAGATTTGGAACGATTTCATGGATTTCAATAATAGTACGTGTTAATAGATATTTTTAAGTCTCAGCTGAATGGTTCTAAATCGGTCGAAAACTTTAGCACTCGTTTTGTACAATATTATATAAAATATTTGTGATGTTTTGAAAAAATCCAATAATTTCCGTTTCGGGTAAGAACACCCTTAATATTAAAATAAGAAAATTGATTCATGATAAAATTACGACATTTCAAGCTATTCAATCAAGTGACCCGGGAAACATCAAATTGACAATATTATAGTTATATAAATAATGATCGAATCGCAAGTTATACTATATTAAGTAATAAAGTACTATAAAAATATCTAGATAACTTGAATTCCAAGATTTATCATTTAGTAATACGGGGGACAGTGTGTTACTATTATAATAATTAAATACAATATCTCATAAATAACAATATATGCTGAATTTTCTCCTTTTTAACATGGTCACTAAGGGGACAGCAAAATTACATTAAAAGATCCAAATAAATCCTCAATTAAATAACAACATAACCTAAATCACAAGCTTTATAACTGAAAAAAACGGTCAACAGAAACTAATCATGATATATTTGCATTAATTATTTAATAAATACAACATAAGTTGAATTTTAAACTTCTAAAACTAGTACGCAAAAAAACGCGAATTAATATTTTATAAACTACATAGTTCATTGAATAAGTAAAACACATAACGTAATTTTAAGCATTTTAACTCAGTTTTCAGGAGAACAGCAAGTTGAAATTGATAGAGTGAAATAAATTGATAAATAAATAATATTAACACCTTAATTGTGAGCTTCTGAGCCTAGTAGTATAGAAGATAAAAAGTTAATACTATATTTAGGAATGAATTATTATACAAATAACTAGATAACCTAAGTCCGAAGATTTGCACCCCAGTAACTCAGAGGGCAGTGAGTTATTATTACAATAATTATGTAGATTATTGATAAAATTATAACTTAACCTAAGTCCTAATCCTTTTAACCCAGCTACTCAGTGGATAGCGAGTTGATAGCATATGATGAAATTAAATTATTGAGCACTTGATAACTTCACCTAAATCCTTAGCTTTTTAACCGAGTAACCCAGAGGACTGCAAGTAAAGAATATTATATTGGAATGAACTACTAATCAAATACATAATTTACCTAAATCCTAAGCTCTTAAACCCTGCAACTAGGCCAAGAGCATGATAATCATATTGGATAAAATAAATCTCAGATTGAATAAAGATTTAACCTATATCCAAAACATTTGAACCTAATGATCTGGTGAACAGCAAGTTAATCATGTATCATTCGAATAAATTATTGAATGAATACAATCTTAACCTACATCTTGAACTACTAAACCTAGTACCTAAGGAAGTATCGAATATTTTATACATAAATTAGAAAAATTAATAATTAAGTAACAAAATCACCTAATTTTCAACCTTTCAACCTAGTTGCTTAGGGGACAGCAAGTTGATATTAAAATAATCAAATAAATTATTAGATAAATAACTATATGACCTGGATCCTGAGCCTCTTAACCTAGTAATCAAGAGGACAGCGAGATTATTTTGTAATAAGTAAAAAATTATTAAAAAATAACTAGATAACCTCAGCCTTGAGCTTTTAAGCCCATTTATCAGGTGGGCAGCATGTTGATATTAATATAATATATGAGGAGCATAAATAGATAACAACATTACCTCAATCTTAATTGTCTTAACCTAGCAACTTAGGGGATAGGAAGTTCATAATATATGAAGAAATGAATTATTATAAAACTAACTAGATGTTCTAAATCCCAAGCCTTTTTACGCAGTAACCCGGGAGACACCGAGTTAATAATGGAATATCTAAATCAACTATTGACTTATTATCAACATAACCTATATCCCAAGCATTTCAACCCAGTAACTGAGGGCAGACCAAGTTTATATTAAGATAATACAATGAATTCATGATTAAATTACAACATTTTTACCAAAATTTTAAGTCATTTACCCAGTTACCTGGGAGCAGCTAGTTGATAGTAATATGAATAATTAAATTTTATTGAATCATTAGCCACATAACATGAATCCGAAACCTCTAAACGTAGTAACTTAGATGATAGCAAATCCATAATATAGTAATGCATACACAATTATAAGAATGACTAGACAACTTAAGTCATAAAATTTGTAATCCAGTAACTTGGGAGACAGCAAGTTGATATTATAAAAACTAAATAGATTATTGATAAAATTATAACATTTCCTAAGTCTTAAGCTTTCAAACCTAGTCACTTAAGAGATGGAGAGTTGACATAATATTTATAAATTATTTATTACATAAATAACTAGATCACCTGAATCCCCAGATCTGTGACCCAGTAACTTAGATAGCAGTAAGTTAATGGTTTAGTATTAAAATGCATTTAAGAATAAGTAAAATCAAATTATTACAAAAAAAATCAAATAAATTATTAGATAAATAACTACATGACCTGAATCCTGAACCTCTTAACCTTGTTACTGAGTGGATAGCAAGATTATATTATGTAAAGAAAAAATTATCACAAAAATAACTAGATAACCTAAGTCTTGAGCTTTCAAACCTAGTTACCGGGGGGAGAGCAAGTTGATAATGATATAATCTATTGGGTTAATGAATAAATAACACCATACCCTTAATCTCATTCCTCTTAACTAAGTAACTTAAGGGATAGAAAGTTCATAATACATAAAGAAACAAATTATTATAGAACTAGCTAGATAACCTAAATCCCAAGCCCTTCTACCCAAGAACCCGGGAGACCCCGAGTTAACATTAATATGATTAAATCAATTCTTGACTATATAAAAACATAAGTTAAATCCTAAGTATTTTTAGCCAGTAACCGAGTGACGGAGAGTTATTATTGAAAAAAAAATAGAATTCACGATCTAATCACCACAAAACCTCAATCTTGAGCTATTCAACCAAGTTACTTGGAGACAGCAAGTTGATCGTAATATAAATAATGAAAATTTATTGAATAAATAACCACCTTACATAAATCCGAACCTTCTTAACCTAGTATCTTAAAGGATAGCAAGTTGATGACATAATAATGCATAAAGTCTTATAAAACTTACTAAATAACGTAGATGAAAAGATTTGTAACCTAGTGACTCGGGAGGCAGCAAGTTAATATTATTATAATTTATTTGATTATTGATAAAATTAGAACACAATCTAAGTCATAAGTTTTCTTATCTCGTCACTTGATGGATGGCAAGTTGATAGTATATGATGAAAATAAATTATTATAAACATAATAACATAACCTAAGTCTCAAGATTTTATCACAGTAACCTGGCGTATGCTGAGTTTATGTTAAAACATTTAGGTTCATTGATAAATAAATAACAACATAACCTAAATCTTTGATTTTTCAATCAAAAACTTAGAGGTAAGCAAGAAAAAAACATATATTTAAATAATTTTATGAATAAATGAACATATTACTTTACTTATAAGGTTTTGAACCAGGAAATTCGAAAGATAACGAGTTAAGAATATATTATTTAAATAAGTTATTATAAAAATGGTAACGTAACCTAAAAATCAAGCTTCAAATACATTTAACCAAGGGAGAGCGAGTTATTATTGAAATGATCCAATAAATTTTTGATTGATGACAATATAACTTCAATTCAAGCTTTTCAATTCAGTAACTTAGGGGCAGTGAGTTATTGGTAAGGATTTGAAAGAATCATGGAGGAGAAACAATTTAACCTTAATTCTAAGCTTCTCAAAATAGACACTTAGAAAAATATAAATAATTCTGTATTATTCTGATGACTTATTAAATAAAAACCGCATAACCTATATCCCAAGCTTTTTTACCTAGTAGTTCGAAAAATAGCAAGATAGTATTATATTGATAACGTAGATTATTAAAAAAATTAAAACTCAACCTGCATCTAAAGCTTTTTAACACAGTAACCCGGGGGCAGCAAGTTATTATTATATTTATTGTATAAATTATTGATTAAATAACGATATAACCTAAATCCGAAGCATCTTATTCCTGTTCCTTGGGGATTAGCGAGTTAAGATAACTTCCTCGGCAATAGAGAGAAGAAGCGATCTTGGAAGAAGACGAAGAACATAGAAGTTTTCGTGTACATCAAAAGTAACAATGTTCCACCAGTGAAGCAGACAAGCAGCTGGGGCAGGCATCATGAATTTAGTCACGTCAGATATTCTAACCTAACGCAACGTTGCCACGTGTTTGGGAGTAAGAGAAATTTTGACTGCTATCGAACTAAATATTCAACAATATCAATGAATATTTTCTCAAGAAGTTCTGACCCACTATGATAAAAATTCACTCACTTTCTTAAGCAATTGATAAAAAAAATATTTATTCACTTATAAATCAGATATTTAGAAGAACCTTTAAAAAACAAGAATGTATAAGGTTCGATACAATTTCATGAATTTCCATAAGAGCACGTGTTAATACATATATTAATATCTCAGCTTACAGGTTCCTAATCGGTCTGAAACTTTATCAGTCATTTTGTACGATATGAGACGAAATATTTGTAAAGTATTAGTAGAATCTGATAATTTTTATTTTGGGTGAGAACCTCCTAAATATTGAAATAAGAAAATTAATTTATGATCAAATTACAACATAACCTACATATTTAGCTCTCAAACCCAGGTGCTCGGGAAACATCAAATTAACAATAGTATAATCATATGAATTATGATTGAATAGCAAGTTATAATATATTGCGGAATAAAGTAATATAAAAATCAAGAGATAACCTGAATCCTAAGATTTTTCATTTAGTATTACGAGGGACAACGTGTTATTATAATAATTAAATGCATTATTGAATAATTAACAACATAACCTGAATTTTCGGCTTTATAACACGGTAATCAAGGGGACAGAAAAATGATTTTAAAAGATCCAAATAAATTATCAAATAAATAGCAATATAACCTGCATCGCAAACTGAAAAACTCAAAAACTCGGCCAGCACGCAGTTAATCATATAATATTTGCATAAATTATTTAATAAATACAACATAAGCTAAGTCTTAAACTCCTTAAACTAGTAAGTAGGAAAATAACGAATTTGTAATATATAAATTTGATTGAAAAATGATTTAGTAACAAGTTAACGTATTGTTATGCTTTCTAACCGAGTCACCTTAAGTAGCAAGTTAACAGTACATGATTATTATTAATTAATATAAACTTTAAGTGATACCCTAAATTCCAAGCGTT
This sequence comes from Copidosoma aretas, assembly GCA_030522625.1. Taxonomy (NCBI): domain Eukaryota; kingdom Metazoa; phylum Arthropoda; class Insecta; order Hymenoptera; family Encyrtidae; genus Copidosoma; species Copidosoma aretas. The sequence goes on along the minus strand of JAPYYV010005105.1, from coordinate 5,729 downwards.
TGAACCCAGTTACTTAGAAGACGCTAAGCCCATATAGGAAATACAAAGAAATTAATAATTATACAACACTATAACCTAAATTGAAAGAGTTTTAACCTAAAAAGACAGGAAACAGCAAGGTTATATTATGATAATTCAACAAACTAACAATCAAATGCCATATAAATAAGTTCTAAGCTTTTACACCATGCAACTGGGCTGATAGCAGGTTAATCATATGTAATTAAAATGAATTCCTGATCAAATAGATACATAATCTAGATCCTTAGATTCTTAACCCAGTTGTTAAGGGGATGCACAGTCAATAATACATAGATAAATAAATTATTATAATCCTAATGACATAACCTCAATTTTAAGGATTTTACCTAGTTACCCGGGGACGCCGAGTCAATAGTAAGATAAATATATGAGTTATTGATTAATTAACAATTTAATCAAACTTTATGCTATCATTCTAGTAAGCCGGGGGACAAAAAGTTAGTGTTATAATAATAAAATAAATTATTGCTAGAAATAACGACAGATCCTAAAGCTTTGAAACCCAGTTACTCAAGGGAGAGCGAGCTATTTTTAGTACATTTAAGTGGACTAATGATTTGATAACAGCATTACCTAAATCTTAAGCTCCTCAACATAAAAACTTTGGGGATAGCACGTTAATAATATATTGAGAAGAAATAATTATAAAAACAACTACATGACCTTAATTCCAAGCTTTTAACGTGGCAACTCGGGTGACAGCGAGTTGATAATATATTTTTTAAATTAACTAATAGATAAATAACGAAATAATCAAAATTTAAAGCATTTTATCATTTCTACTCAGGCAAACGCCAGTTATTAATATATTATTAAAAGTAAGTCATAAATAAATAACAGTATAACATAAATCTAAAGCTTTCTTACCTAGTAACTTAGAGGAAAGCAGGTAAATATAATAATAATAATTAAATAAACTATTGATAGTATAAGATATAACCTAAATACCAAACTTCCCAACCTAGTTTCTCGAAAGATTGCTTGCTGATATGATATCAATTGAAAAATCAATAATTAAAGAACGATATAACCTTAATCCTAAGCTTGTCAACCTAATACACTAGAAGATAGCAAGTTAATAATATATAATTCGACAAATTTATTATTAACATAATAATATAAATGAAATACTATCCTTTTTAGCCTAGTCTACCGAGAAGAACCGAGTTCATATTAAAACATTCAAACGGATTATTGAAGAAATAACAATATAACCAGAATTCAAAGAATCTTAACCCTGCAACCAGGGAGACAGCAAGCCAGTATTAAAATATTTAAATAGATTATTGCTACAAATAACGACATAGCCAAAATCTTAAACTTCGACCTTAGTAACTTGGATAGCAGCGAGTCATTGAAATCATATTACAATGGAATAATGATTCAATACAATCATAACCTAGATTCTAAATTTCTTAACTCAGTAACTTGCGGGATAACAAGTTGATATTATATTATTCAAGTATACTATTGTAAAAATTATAACATAAACCAATATTCTAATTTTTTGAAGACAGAAACCCAGAAAACAGTAATTTATTCTTGAAATAATGAAATAAATTACTTATTGACCTGAATCCTAAATTATAAGCCCCAGTAAGCTGGGGACAGCGACTTATTAATATGATTTTTACCTTTACTAATAATTAAATAGCAACTTTACTTGAATTCTCAGCTAATTCACCCAGGTACACGGAAAATCGCAACTTGATATTATATGATTAAAAGAAATTATTATAATCATGAAAACATAACCGTCGTTCCATGCGTTTAACCTTCTTACCTTGGGGAAACCGCGTTGATAGTGTAATAATCAAACAAATTATTGATTAGATAACAATATAACTAGAATCCAAACCTTTTTAACCCTGTAACAAAAAAAAAAGCAAGTAAATATTAGAATATTAAAAAAAATTATTGCTAAATGCAACGAGTTAAACTTAATCCTAAGCTTGAACCCCAGTTACTTGAAGAACAGCTAGTTATTGATATTATATTCAAATAAATTAATGTTTAATAAGATCATAACCTAGACCCTTAGCTTCTTTACCTTGTAACTCGGAGGATGTCAAATAAATAATCAATTATTTAAATAAATTATTGTAGAAATGATAACATAACCTAAATCCTAAGATTATAAACCCAGTAACCCGAAAGAGCAAGTTAATAATATTATATTTTCCTTAACTAATAATTGAATACCTACATTACCTTAAACCTAAAATTTTTAACCTAGTTACTTGGCAAACAGCAAGTTAATCACATACAAGTTGAATAAATCAATAAATAAGTGACAATACAACTAATACCTCAAGCATGTTAACCTGGTCCTTTAGTGGATAGTATATTGATATTCTATAAATTAATTAAATTAATACACAAACAACAACATAACCTACTTCTATAGTGTTTTATCTCGTTGACCCGGGAGACAGCATGTTAATATTAATATCATTAAATTAATTAATAAATGAATCGATGCATAACTCAAGTATAAAGACTATTTGACTAGTAATTTCGAAATTAGCAAGTTCATACTATATTAAGAAATAAATATCATGATAATAACTATATGACATTCATCCTACGATTTGTAACTCAGTAACTCCTGGGGCAGCATGTTTTTATCATAAAAATTGAATAAATTAATAAATAAATTACAGCACAACTACAATCCCAAGCTTTTTTATCCAGCTACTCGAAGGACAGCAAGTTTCTATTATATGATTGTAATAAGTCAGTGTAAACATAATAATAAATCCTTAATTTACAGTTTTTTAACCTGGTAATTCGGTGAACGCCGAGTTATTATAGAAATAATCAAATAAATGTATGATTAAACTGCAAGAGTACCTTAATCTAAAAATTATTAAGTAATTTTCTTGGAGGTCTTAAAGTACATATCAACATAATTAAATTATTAGATAAACAAATAACAACATAATCTAAATCCTCAGCCTAACAGGTTAACTAGTTAATAATACATTTATTAATGAAACCATAACCTTAGTCCTCAAATATTTATTCCAGTTACAGAGGGGTAAGCAAGTGGATGATGTAGTATTTAAATAATTCTATGAATAAAAAACCACATAATTCTAATCTCATGTTTTTTAGGCTAGAACCCCGGGAAATATCGAGTTATTGATATAATATTTTAATTCATTATTGTAAAAACAATAACAAAACCTAAATATCAAGCTTTTAAAACAGTGTACCGGTTAAGAGCAAGTTATATTCGTAATAATCAAATAAATTATGGATTAAATAATAACATAACCTAAATCTCAAGCTTTTTGACCCAGTCACTTAGTGTCAGAAAGTCAATCGTAAAATTTTTACGTTAAGAAATAATTAAATAACAACAAAACCATCATTTATGCATTTGAATCCAATGACATGGGGGAAGGCAGAACAACATTGTAATATTTAAATGATTCAATTGAAAACCACATAATCTGAATCGCTAGCTTTTCAAACTAGTCACTCAGTAAACAGTCAGTCAGTACTAAAATATTTAAATAAATATAAGAATAAATGACAACAAATCCCTAATTCTAAACTTTTACACGCAGTTACTTGAGTAAACGCACGTACATATTATATTATTCGATTAATCCAATAAATAAATAACAACATAACCTAAATTCAAATATTTTAAACCCAATAACTCAGCCAGCAGCAATTTATTCATGTAATATTTAAATGAACTATTCAAAGGATAACAACTTAACCCACATCTAAAACTGCTAAACCTAGAAACTCAAAAGATAGCGAGATAATAGAATAGAAATTAGACGAATTAATGATTAAGTAACCATACATCCTAAATTCTACGCTTCTTAACCCAGTTACTCAGGGGACAACAAGTGGATATTTGTATAATTTAATGGTTAAATAAATAAAGAACAACATAACATGAATCGTAAGCTGCTTAACCTACAACCTTGAGGGATAGCAAATTCATAATATATAAAGGAATTAATCATTATAATTCTAACTAGATAACCTAAATGTCAAGCTTTTTTACTCAGTAACATATGAAACACCGAGTAAATATTGAAAGAATCAAATGAATCACTTACGTAATAACAACATAACCTTAATCTCAAGCATCTGAAACCAGTAACTAAGGAGACAGCGAGCTAATATTGAAACAATAAATGAAAAATTCATGATTAAATTACAACATAACCTAATTTTGTACTATTTAATATAGTTACCCATGAACAGAAATTTGATTGTAATATAATTAATCAAAATTTATTAAATGTATCACCACATAACGTTAATCCGAAATCTCTACACCTTGTAACTCAGAGGATTGCCAGTTAATAACATATAAAAGCATAAATGATTTTTTAATAACTAGATAACCTAGATCTTAACATTTGAAAAACCAAGTAACTCGGGGGTTACTAAATTATTATCATAATAATTAAATAGATTATTGATAAAATTAGAACATGACCCAAGTCCTAAGCTCTTCAACCTAGTCATTCAAGGGATAGCAATTTAATAGTATTATGAACATAATGATAAGGTAATGGTAGAATATTCAGGTAAATAAATGAATAAGTAACAACATAACCTTGATCTTAAGTTTTTTAATTTAGTCACTTGGAGGTGAGCAAGAAAAAATATAATATTGAAATAATTTTCAATAAATAACCATACAACTTAAATCTTAAGCTTCTTAACGAAGAAACTCGGAAGATACCGAGTAAATGATACATTATTTAAATGAATTATCATAGAAATGATAAAAAAACCTTAATTTAAGCTCTTTAATCCAGTATATTAGGGGTAGCGAGTTGATGAAATAATATTTCTAAAAAATTAAGGAAAAAAAACAATACAACCTTTATTCTGAGCTATCTGAACCGGTCACCTACAAACTTAGAATGATTTCATATTATCCAATGATTCATTTAATAAAAAACTACATAGTCTAAATATTAAGCTATTTATTATAGTTATTCGAGTGATTGCAAGAAAATGATGTATTCAATATATTAATTATTCCGAAAATCATTAGATAAACTGTATCTCATGACTTATTATAATAAAATTTGTATAAACTGATGCTTAAATACCAACATTAGCTGAATCTAAAGCTCCTTAACCTAGCAACTTTGATAGTTGCAAGCTAAAGATATATAACAAAATAAATTGTTATAAAATAACAATATAACCTACATCCAAAGCTCTTTAAGCCTGTTACTTGGGGTACAGCATGTTAAGAATAATAATATAATAATCTAATAAAATTATTGATCGTATAACAATTAAACTAAAATCCCAAGATTTATAACTTAGTTACTTGTGGGACAGCAAGTAAATAATATAATATTTGGATGAATTTATGATTATAATAACGGCACAACTTAGATCCCAAGCTTTTATTCCCAGTAACTTGGCAGACAGTACAAATAATTGATGTAATATTTAATAAATCAATAAATAAATTAAATTAACCAAGATTCTAAAAAGTAAACCTACCCAAGTGTCAGTCACCGATTTTGATAAAACTTTGCATAGTGGTAGAGAATCAAAAAATAAATGACACGTGTTTTTTTTTATTGGCAGAGAACGGTTTCTAGGGGGTGAAATCTACCCTTAAGATACTATAAAAAACATAGTTTCAACCCCTAGAATATAGGGGATGCAACTCTAACTGTAAAATT
>JAPYYV010005104.1:1926-21546 GCA_030522625.1 Copidosoma aretas | reverse complement strand
CGCTTCGTCGTCGTCTCCGCGCGGTTGAAACTTGTAACCGTGAGTATAATATACACCCACCCGGAGAGCGAGACGCGCTGTACAGTATAGTAGCGGCTCGATGCTCGGATTTTCGCTGTTGCCACGCGCCCGCGAGTCCTCCTCCTCTTCCTCGGCTTCGTTACTCCTATATACATACGTATATACCCTCCTCTTCCTCCTGGCTCTCTCGCTTGCGCTCCACCTTGACAATACATGTACATACATAGTGGCATATCTCTCCATCTCTCTCTTCTATTTTGTGCGAGAGAGAGAAAGGGAGGATTCGCCGTGCAAGCCGGCCTGTCAGGCAGACTTCGTTTTTAGCGATAGCTCCGCTGCGGCGATTATTATATCGCCTGGATGTGGGTTTGCGTCGGCGTTTTTGTATCGATCGGTGTCTTTTATCGGACCGCGGACTCGCTCCCCACGGCCGCGGCGGCGGGTGTTGTTTTTCCCGAAGCTGAAACTTGATCGTACAAGAATCACACAGCCCGAACAGAGGCGATCCGATAAATGATCAACCTCGTTTTTAGGAGCGAGACGGAACGCGAGAAGTGCAACTGCCGCGCGCTCCGAGCTTGCATTTTTTGTTCTCGCGACGGAAAAAATTTTATTTTTCCACCGGCCTCGTTCGAGCCGATTCAAACAAATCGCGCCGCGCGCGAAACGTCATTGCTCCCGAGCCACCGGCGAGCGCGCCCGTTATCTTGTGAATCGCGCTTATCTCCCAGCGCACGCGCGACATTTTGCAAGCCGCGTAATTTTCTGCCATCGTCGTCCAACATTTGGGAAAACCCGGGAAGATGTGGCGAGGGTGGAGTGAAAGAACGAAAAAAAAAAGTCACCAAGCGTAAGGAGAGAAATCACGTAACGGCAAAAAACCAACTCTGCCGGAGCAAACTTCGCTCCCCGCATCGGGGCGGACGAGCGCGTCGGTGTATGATGCGTCCCGTCGCATAGCCGGCACGGAAAAACAGTCGCCCTCGAAACTTCATTACATAAGCTCCAGCTGCGACGAGAACAGGGCGGAGACTTCGGAAAATCCCCATTTAAGTCGAGGAAAGTATATGGGGGTATAAGAAAGAAGAAAGGAAAAAACACAAACAAGCGCGGGCGCGCGCCGCTTTTTGCCTCTATTCGGCCGCGTTGTTAATATTTTCCGAAGTGGAGGAGAACTGGAGCGTGTCGAAGGGTTGGGAGAGGCGGTGAAGCGTCGAAGCTCGAAGCGTATGTACGGAGTATATATATACAGTATATACTTTCGTTGGGCGAGAGTTTCCTCGTGCCAAGTACGGCGGTGGAATGATGGTGGTAATGAAGTTTTTTGCCGGCTCGAAGTTTCGGCGCGTATTTTAATTTGATTCGACTTTCTTGTTGTGAGATGGTTATCTTTTTCGTATGGATCAAGAAATTTTATGCGGGAATTTGAAATAAAACATCGTTTTTCTCGTAAACGCCCGGATAAGGACGTAACTTCTCAGAACTTTTAATAAGATCAAAGTAGAAACCCTTGTACGTTCGATGAAATCTAGCAATAAGTTTGAAAGATATTGAAACGTGAAGATCGGTGTTGAAAAATGGAATTGAAAATCGTATATTTATCTCTTGTATATTTAACTCTTTCATTTGCTGTCATTTTAAGACCAATCGATAATGCTCAACGCTGAAATTGCTCAACCATAGATATCATGAATCTTTAAAGAATTTTTAATGAAACACGATTAAGTTAGTGCAATTTTAAATGGCTTTTAAAGTGATTCATCCGCGCTAATTAAATTGAACATTTTCAAAATAGTTAACTAATATACCTACTGGTATGTTTTTTTAACGAGCGGATATAAGCATTGATCGATCGACGAATAACGAACCAGCCGACGAGGGGGACAGAGCAACAAGAGTCCGTCCCGGCGATTATACATACACTGGCACGTTTTTTTCTCGCTTCAATGGTGGAGCTGTTTGAAAACGGTCATTGGTCGTAGTGGCGAGCAACTGCACTTGATTGACCAATAGCGAGCCGGCGTGGCTTTTTCGCGGCACACATGGCCGGCCTTTGCGTCACGTGCTACACACGCCTGCGCCAGCTCTTAGAAGTGATATAATTACGGTCAGCTTACCATAACCAAAAATATTTAGCACGGTGATCTGACGGTAATTGTGCCACTGTTGGGAACCCCTGGTCAGCTGCGACCTGATGAAGATGTGTACGTGCAAAATAATTGTATGGTTTCTTTTTGCTCACGAATCTTTCAAAACGATCGTAGAGTACAAAATATTACAACACTTTAAATGTTAATAAAACATCAAAAATGTGACGCACACTACTTTGAAGATATCAGAATTTGAAATAATATAATTCGTTGGGCATTTGTGTATCTTGTTGAAATTTTCTAATACTTTTTATTACTTTTACAACTTATTATTAAAAAAATTACGAATTAACTGTTCAATTCAATTAGTTGAGAACAATCAGGGTCGCTGAACTATCTTAAAGTAACGTTTTGTCAATTGTTGAAGGCATCAATAAATATATACGGTCAATATCACATAGGTCGTTAGAGCTGATTTAACAATTAAAAAAGTAAGATTTTAATTTTTCGTAGACAGATCGGCTCTTGGAATCTTCATCCCTGCCCAATGCCAACTCATCGCCGATATCAAGGAAATTCAAATTGTTTTTTCGCACTGGTTTCCAAACGGTTGTGACGCAGCGTTCGTCCACGGCAGGTGTAGGATTCCTACAATTTCAAACATAAAAGTTAACACAACAGCAACAGAGTGGACGTTCAATTGCTGAAGAAAAATATCTACCCTGTGGCCGCGAAATTGTACCACATCTTCACCAGCCTATCGACAGTGAGCCTGTCTTTCGTGCCCTCTCGTGGAAACTGGGCTTCCTCCATAGATTCTCTCATGTAAGACAGATAAAACAGGTACGACAGCTCATCGCCGTGCGCGACACCTGAGAAAAAACAAAAAAACAAAAAAAATACATTCAATATTTTTCGCTACTTCTTGGACTGAAATTCCGATAAAAAACACTTCGACTCACCGTGGAGAGGCTGAGGTCCTTGATCGTTTTGATAGATCGTCGGCTCATCCCCCACGTAGGAGAAATTGTACACGTAGGTGGGAGCAGTTGCGTGCTCGATCCGATGGTCAATGACTTTCCGGTCGAAGTAATGGTACATGAGGTCCGTCACCAGATTCACCAAGTTCCAAACAGTGTCCTTACCCATCGGCTCGTTTTTCAGGTAAAACTCATGATCTCGGGGAGTTTCGACGGCTCGCATAGCAACAGATTCTGCACGATCTCGTCCAGGTTGTCGTTGTAGTACTCGTAAGTCTCGTCGTTGAATTGACCTATGTACAAACGCAGACGATTCGCGATTAGAGCCCCATCAACGACCGAGACCCACTGTTCCGCGACTCACCGACAAAATTCAAAAGACTCTCATTGGGAGTGTGTCCTATGATCATCGGTACATCGACAGGATTGTTCATCAACTCGGAAATCGGCAACGGTATCAGTGGATCGCTCGTGTAACCAGCATCGTAAACGGGCACATACGAGTCATTCGACAGAACGATCCTCTCCTGCCGACAGTGGGATTGAAAACATTGTCAATAAATATCAACCTAAACCAGCTGATTAGAAACAACAGCATACTCGCTTGGATATGATCCGATCTTCTATCTCTGTAAGCTTCCGAGCAGGCACCGTGCGAAGGAATTCTATCACTCGGGCAGGATCATCGGACTCGAACCCAAGGAGCGAGGCAGCTTTGAATCCGTTCAGGAAGTTGGTCTCCCTGAACAGATCCTTGATCATGAACAGAGTGCCACTCTGCAAGATCGTCTTGTGAAAGAGACCTAGAGAGAGAGAGAGAGAGAAAAAAGTTGCAACGTACAGCTATACTCTTCCAAAATCCACGTAAAGTAAATCGCACAGCTGTATTGTTACCCCTCGCCATCGGTATCAGAGTGAACAGGTGGCAGATGATGGCCCCAGCGCTGCTCCCGAAAATCGTCACGTTGTCCGCGTCTCCGCCGAACGACTCGATGTTCCTCCGAACCCACTTCAGCGCAGCAATGATGTCCCTCAGGCCCTGGTTGCCGGGCGCCAGCTCGTTGCCGAGATTTAGAAAGCCTGGGAACGCGCACCGTCAACTCGGAGCAAATCGGTATTTCGATTCGAAATTGATCTCGCAAACCGTACCCATGGGACCCAGTCTGTAGTTGACGCAGACGAGGACCATGTCCTGGGTGATGAGGTAATCCTGGCTGTAGACGCAGTCGTTGCCGGTGCCCTCGACGAAGTTACCGCCGTGGATGAAAAACATGACCGGCCTCTTGTGCCCGATCGTCCTAGCGTAGACGTTCAGGTAGAGGCAGTCCTCGTCGCCGTAGATCTCGTGAGGTACCGGTGTGTCGGACATGTGCTGTATGGCGACGGTGCCGGCGTCCTGGGATGCATCGCGGACGCCTGGCCACTTGGACGGTGCTTGTGGTTCCTGCGCACAATGGGGCTGTGAGCTAGAAGTACAATCGTATATGTACGGAATGTGATGTTGTACTTCGACGTTACCTTGAATCGCAGTTGACCTATTGGCGGCCGAGCGAAGGGGATGCCTTTGAAGGCCAAGTACTGCTGGCCGAAAACGCTTTTCAGCGCAGCGCCTCGGACACAGCCCTCGGTCGTGCTGATTATGGGCCCGGGCTCCATGTCGTGGTTTATCTCACTTTGGTTTGTATAATGGTACAGAAGATTTGGTGTTCGCTTTACTCGTTGCACACGTCGACTGATTAAATAGCTGCAGATAATGACTGGTAGCAACTTTTGTCGCATCGCAATAATGTTGATACAGTTATCAGTTTGCGAACGCTTATCTGTCGACGCATTTGTTTTTTTGACTGCACATGATGATGTAGTATCGACATTTATTCAAGACATCCGGTGTTTTATTATTAATTTTCGATTGAATAATGAAAACAAGTGCATTGAATGATCACGTTATGTGTGTACATTGATGTTCTTTGGTTCACTGTAAAATGTGTATTCGATGAAATTTCATTAAATGCCCCGTTCGGTAAAGTTCCGACTCAATGCTTATTAAACTGCACCGAGACTAAACTCGTGCGCACCTTCCGCTCACATTGTCAAGCGTGAAAAAACCACCTTACCGATCATCAAAGTTTCACAACATCAGTTCCGCCTACTTATCAGCCAATATGTGTCGGTTGAATTAATAAACTTATTTATTTGTCACAAGAATACATCCCGAACAGCATCAAATATTTTAAAAACGTATTAAAAACGTTAAAAATTGAACCAAAAACGTTTTGAAAACGTTTAAAACACTTTGAAAATGCCCGCTGCTTATTATTAAAAATAACGTCAGAGTCGCTTGTGTATTAGTTTCCGTGAGAATGGTGTGCTCAGAAGTAGTTACCATCCGGATGATAACATCAATGCTGGGAGCCTGAGCTAGTTTATAAAATAATTGAAAGAAATAATAAAAAATATTTATTTATTTAAACAACAGTAAAAACTCTCATAAACTAGCTCAGGGCCCCAGTATTGATGTTATCCTCTGGATGGTAACACCTATCATGCACACCATTTCCACGGAAACTAATGCACAAGCGACTTTGACGTTATTTTTAATAACAATAAGCAGCGGACATTTTGGACGTTTTTCAAACGTTTTCAAAATGTGTCTTGTACTTTTTCAAAAACACTTTTTGGTTCAATTTTTATCGTTTTTAAAACATTTTTAAAATGTTTGATGCTGTTCGGGATGTTATTATGAATTTTCTTCTCTACAGGTAAACTAATTTATGTAAAACAAATATCCCCGAATGTTTCGTAGAGCGATCTGCTTTCGGAGTCTTTAACGTTCATCAACTTGAGTTCGTCACCAATGTCCAAATATACCAAATTATCCTTTCCCGAGGGTATCCAGGTCGTCGTAACGTAACGATCGTCCTTTGTCGAAGTGGGATCCCTGCAAAACAATGGATGCATTGGATGATGCACAATTCGCGACTCGATGTTCCTCCGAATCCACTTCAGCGAGAGAATCACATCCTTGAGCCCCTGATAGCCAGATGCCAATCTGTCACCGAGATTGAGGAATCCTGAATTCGTGCACGAGGACGAAATCAATACGTTCCACAAAAAACCAAATTTGCGTACAATTAGTTGACGATGATACACGCGACAATATTTACCGAACGGACCCAATCTGTAGTTGACGCAAGCCAGAACGATCTCCGTGCTCGAGCTCATAAAGTATTCCTGCCGGTAGGCGCTCTCGTTGCCCGAGCCTTTGTAGAAGCCTCCTCCGTGGATGTAGACCATGACAGGTTTTTTGCCGTCCATCGATCTCGCGTAGACGATCGGGTAGAGGCAGTCCTCGCTACCGATGACGTCGTCCAGCAGTGGATTCGCCGGGTCGAATTGGTTCTGCGCCGCGATGTCGCCCCGGTGCGTCCCGTACACCCGACCATTTCGACGCCGGCTGAGGCTTCTGTGTGCGCGGGTGGCTTTTCATTGCGTTCCGTTTTTTTTTTGTTTTTTTTTTGGAATTTTAAGGTGTACCTGGAAGAGCAGAGGACCGATGGGCGGAGGGAACGCCCTTGAAACCCAGGTAGTCCACTCCCAGGACGGTCCTTGTGGCAGCGCCCGGCGGGATCCCTCCGCCCACGGTGACGATAGGTCGTTCCGTTTCGGGGGAACAAAAAAAAAAAAAAAATACGCACTCCGACGTAACACCGGCCGAACGATTTTTTACCAGCACTGCCCGATCCGACGAGGAAAAAGAAAAGTGCATTAAATTCGTAAAAACTCGAGTTTCACATTGACCCGACAGCGTGATAAGCTATCGCGTTGGTAAATACTTGTATCTGTAAGTTCATTGGGCCAATATAAAATACCGAAGCAAACGCAATATCTCAGCCATGCATGAGTAAATAATATCTTTCGAAAGACACGTTTAGGCATATAACGGCAGAACATACTTTTTATTCGTAATTTTTAAAAATTTCAGGTACAAAAAATAAATAATTTCACAGGTATTATCTGTAAAAATCAAAAATAAATCGACAATGATGCATCGACCGGCTACATGTTCAGAACTTCTTCGACGTTCAGTAGAGACAGGGTATTTTTGAAAATAACGTGCAATGCCCTCAAGAGGTGCAACCTCTCTGATGTCATCGATGAAGACTTTTCCGTCACGCTGACGTTTGACTGAAAAAGAAGCATGGGGAAAATAATACAATTAGCAACCTTTTTTTTTCTCCGTGCTTGATCATCTTTATAGTTATTTACCATTAAAATTCTGTATCGACGGTAATAACTGCTGAACTTATGAGACAGAGTGGATAAAAATGACCAGAGATGGTGCATGTGAAATTCCAATTTTGGTTCATTATTATTCACATGAGTGGGAACTGTTGATTTCAACAAGTCTGGATATCCCATCAAATAGCTATAAATGAGATCCCATGATTCCTTGAAAATATATCGTCAATATTAATGAAAGTTTAAATAATACTTAAAATAGTATACTCATGTCACTCACATCATCTGTTATGTGTTGAAATTCTGAAAATTCAGTAATTGATGTTATTTCTGGATATTCATTATTTTTTACTGAAATATTGTACTTGTTTAATATGGCGTTGACCCTAGCGTTATTGTACAAAATAAAGGCTGCCTCTGTAAAAAAAATTGTCAAAAGAATTCAGAGAAAACTAAAGAAATAAGTAAAAATTACAAAATATACCTTTGATAGATTTATGCAGTTTGTCAGCTTTGTTTACAATTATTGGAATATTTGGCTTGACAGATAGCATTTCATAAGCTACAGAAGCTTTGGCAACTTTCTCAGCCTCTGTGTCATCTACATCTGACAGTCTGTCTTCATTAATTTCTCTAACTTTCTGCAACACTATGTATGCATAGTCTTCGCTTGTTAGACTCATTTCTTTTTTCTTTTTGGCATTCAGCACTACTCCACAAAGGTATCGATAAAATCTGTTGTCCTCATTTTTACCAGTAGATTTTGTTGTAAGTGTGTAATTTTTATTGCTTACACCGTTTTGAATAGTAAAACCTTGAGTTCTCAGTATGTTTTGAGAAATTTCTTTTATAATTTTTAATCTAGTATTGGTAATTTTCGACTCTGTGTCTTCATCAATCTTTAAAAATATTGTCTTTCCTGCACTACATTCATCGGATACCCTACTCCCAAACTTTGAGCCTTGTTCAATGGCAGTTTTTATTACTAAATAGGACATCAATTTTCTATCAAACTTGATGAAGATGTCTGATGGATTAAGTCCTAATATAAAGTCTATATGTACAGCATAATTTTTGTAAATAGTGGCAACTATCTGTAACATTAAAAAATGAATCAATGAGTTTTTGAAAGAGTTCAATAATCATCTTTAATTGATTCTACTCACAACTTCTTTCAAATTATGGATGGCATCTTCATCAGAGTTTTTAGTTAAATGGTACTGCTTTTTAAAATAATCAACAATACTTTTCACATCCTCAGAAATACACTTGGCATCAACATAACCTCGCTTCCAATAAACTATAGATTGTGGTAACGTAATATCTCCTGCTTTCTTACTATAAAGATTGAGATTCGCGATTTTCGTACTCTGAGAGTTTTCTTTCAGCGTTAAAATCTCCAGTACTGTATTAGCGAATTCACAGCGACTGATAAAACTCATCTTAAATTATTACTCGCTCAAAACAATCCAAATAATTATAATATCGAAATAATTTTTTTCGATCTAACTTCTTTGGTATGGATTAATTTCCATTACGATTTTGCAGATAAACTAACTTATAATTACACTTTTAATATAAAAGACTCAACTGCGAAAAAATAAAATTGATGGGTTTGTTATTTATATATATGTAGGTAAACAACGCCTTTATAGTGTTTCGTCTGCTAGTTGTTTGTATACACGCACATGTGCTCCGTAAGTACAGTGGCTCCCTCTGTCAAAATCAATTTTGCCATAATATGCCATTAAATTTTGGCAGACATTTAGCCATTATAGCCATTTTTGCTTCTCCAGCGTTGACCATGTCGAGGGAAAAAAAAACCATACAAGCTTATTAAATTGTTCGTCAATATTTATTAACAGCTGAGGCGATTGTGCATGAAAACTATCTGTAAAAATTTACAGATGTCTTTTTTGTACGAAAATTCTCTATCGTCTTCTAGTTTTTATTATATGTACAATTTTCGTCGTACGAGAAAAAAGAAAAAACATTTTTTCCTCGCGACTCATCTCAATCCTTTCAATACGAACTCGAAGGATCACAACAAATAATACTCAGATACGTATGTAATATAATTAAAAATAAGGTACTTTTTGCTAAGTAGCAGATGAGTGGCGTACTCTCGATTGACTGTATAAACCTATAAGTATGCAAAAACACAAAGTCTTTCGTGGCGAAAATAATTTGCGCTCTACATGTAGTATCGTTCGTTAACTTCCATTAAGTACTCCTCCTGCAAAGTATAAATTCAATCTTGAATATAATATTATTTACAGCTGACGTGAGAGTTCACTTGTGCGACTCTGATCTCCTTATCAATCCAACTGCTACATGGAATGATGATACTTGACGTATGCGATCGCGCACAGCTCGTTGCAGAACTCCTCGAGGATAATCACGCTTTCCACCAGGACGTCCTCCTCCCTCGGCCTGGAAAAAAACAAACAATGTCTCGAACCTTGGAGTTGCAACCAACGATAAAAAAAAAGAAATAAAATAACCAGCCCTGCACCTTTCGCAATTGTCCGTCGTCGAGCTGTGATCCTCGAATATCCTTCGCCTGGCCTCTTTGAGGAGCTGCTTGTAGTTGGGCAACTTGGAAACTTCGTTCATCAGGTACTTGGCGACCCTCTGCAGACAAATGAACAAGCTCTTATTGCCCGGCATCAGCGGGATCAGCGGGTTCAGCAGAAACTGTAATTTATGAAAAAAGCAAAAAAAAATGGGTTAGAACAATATCGTACACGTAAAATCAAAATATAGGCAAAGAAAAAGCAACAAAATGGTCCTACAACAAGACGCATATAACGACAAACAAAGATAATGAAAAAGAAGCAGCTGTTAATCGTTCAGTTCAATAAATAACCTCGTGAAGGTACGGGTGGGGCAAGAGCGCCAGCTTCGTGATGAGTATCGTTAGGTGGAGATTGGTTTCGTACTTCTGTCTGGGAATGTTGGCGACCTTCTCGAGCAGCATGGTCAAAAAGGGCCCCGGGTAGAAGCGGCTCGAGGATCCGTTCGCGTCGGGTCGCGAGTCCGAGCTGGCCGAGTCGTCGGTCGTGACGGCCTCGAGGGGCCAGGCCAGGAGGGCGCAGTTCTTCAGGACGGTGGAGTACTGCTTTTCCCAGTCGCCCATGTACCTTCCGTAATTGTTCTCCGGTGTGGTGTGCAGCTGGCGCGGTAGGAGAGACAGGAAACTGGAAGGAACATTTGTCACATAATGACTCATAATATACAT
The DNA here is from genome assembly GCA_030522625.1 of Copidosoma aretas. Taxonomy (NCBI): domain Eukaryota; kingdom Metazoa; phylum Arthropoda; class Insecta; order Hymenoptera; family Encyrtidae; genus Copidosoma; species Copidosoma aretas. Next base: position 10,975 of record JAPYYV010005104.1, on the reverse strand, counting down.
ATAGCGTCATCCATCATGTACAAAACGTATTATCGAGTATTAACAGAGGAATATAACCAATTGCCAGTAGTTCCATCGGAATAATTAAACACTTGGGTGTAAAAAATTAAGGCGTAAAGACTGTAGACGGCGTAAAATATTATGGCACAGATATGCTGCATTTGTCACTTTTCAGTCCTCTTCATGGTGTTGATTGTTTAAGAAGGCTATCGATGCCGATTTGCGCATTCTTTGGAAATTGACCAGAAAAATTGCCATGCACAGATTCAACACTCTTACAAATTATTCAGTTTGTTCACAAGAAACCGTGGATTCGATTGTTGCTTTAAAAACGCCCGTACTCGCACACTTCGATTTTCAACTCCACGTTTACACGCATATGTATTTTGTTCCATTTTTCCCAGAGTCTCTCAAAAACTCACCAATTGAGTATCCTGTGAATATTACTGGGCGCCAGTGTCCTGCTGGACTGATAGCTCACACCGCCCCTCGAGTTCTCCATCGCGCCCTTCTTCTCCCTCTCCCTCTCGTCCTCCTCGTCGCTCCACGAGGCGATCGCACTGTCCGCCGCGCTGTTGTCGTAGTAACCCCGGCCGCTCAGGTACGTCAGGACGAGACAGTGCAGGACGTGCTCGTCCCTCTTCTCGATCATCTCCTCGAACAGCTTCAGCGTCTCCACGGTCAGGTCGTCGCTGTCGGTGCAGCAGTTCTTTATCAACCTGTGCACGACCGGACTGCTCCACACCTCCGGGATGTCCGGGTCCCTCTGCTGACCGACCAGCCATCGTGACAACTCTGCCAAACATTTATGCACCCGCATCAGTCTTGGCTCTCTCTGTTCTTATTCGGAATTAAAAGGGGCTCTTCGCTCATTATGCGTAGCACTAAATTTTCGATGATCAGTGGAGCTGACGATTCGGTACTTTGTGAGGGAGGGAAATTTTTTTTTTACAAAATTCGGCACATCGCATATGTGTAAGAACGACTTTGAAAAATTTTCACCCGAGTTCATTTTTTTCTTTCTTTCACAAAGTACCCCATCTTCGTAAGCCAGCGTCTCTCCATCGTTTGATCGCAACGGGCAAACTCTGTTATCATTATTAGCGATTTCGTGCTACACACATATGTATCTGGAGAGCCTCTTTCAAAACAAAAAACAAAAAGCTCACCAACGCTGAGTGCCGAGGACGGAATGTCCTTGAGGCACTTGGTCACCAGGGCCGTTATCAGAACGGCGTGATGGGCCGCGAGCGCGGGGGTCAGTACTTTATCGAAGAACGACACCCTGACCGTCCGCGCCAGCACCTCGGCCACCTCGGGATGGGCCTCCCTCGACAGTTGGGCGCAAAAATCCAGCCACATGAAGAACGCGGCGACGCGCCGGCAGCCCGGGAACTTTTTCGCCCCGAAGAGCGGCGGGGAGTCCAGGCCCCAGGTCGCCTCGATCTCCTCGACCTCGGCGGGCTCGACGTGCGCGGGGATCGCGTTGAAGAGGACCTCGAGGCGTCTGGCGAGGACGAGCGGCAGGTCGCTCTTGGCGACGATCTCGGCGAAAAACGGATCGTCCAGGGAGGCCAGGACCATTATGCCCTCGCACGCGCGTATCCTTATCGTGTTGTCCTGGAAAATCGTATTTAATCGGTATTGCGAACAATCGCTTGAGTGTTAAAAATACTTGGGTACTTGTAAGTGACGTATTTTAATGAACAATTTGTCAAGGGGGAATTGTTTTATGTATGACAGGTACCGATAAAATTGTTTCCGTTTACGTAAGGCACCATTTTTACTTACAACACAGTAACAGACAGAATTTTTTCGGCGAAAAAGTCGCGTTGTGTATTTTTATTTGAATACGTTTTTCTCCTTCAAAACGAAATGCCTCGTTTTGAGGAAAAGCAATGTTTGAAAAATTAATTGTATGCATCCAAGTCTGATATAGTTCGTGTCCTGGATTTAAGATGTTGAAGAGACAAATCCCAATCCACGACCAGCCTCGATATTCCGTAAAAAAAAAAAACTAAAAAACTCACCGCACTGTTCACGTAACTCTTGAGCGAGTCCAGGAGCAAGCACTTGGAATGCTCCGGACTCCCGGGACTGAGCGTGATGTCGTGCTTGCTGTTCCTCGACTTGTTGTCGCTATTGCTCGAGCCGCACTCCTCCTCCAGACCCAGGTACTTGAGGTCGTCGAGTACGGCCATCACGGGATCGTAGGCCTTGTCGTCGCTCGGTTTTCGCGCGAACGGACTGGAGGACCGCGACGTCGGCTCGGCGTCCCTCGACGATCCGCTCGACTGGGTCGACGTGTCCGAACGCGTGGACTCGTTCCGCGTGTGCTTGGACGGCTTCTTCGCCCTTTCGCGCGACACCTCGGAGTTGGAGCTCGACTGGTCGACCGTGTCCTGGTGGTGGACCGATCTGTTGTTTGAGAGGCAGAGCATTTTTACACGAGGTAGTGTCTGATTGGATTTTCAAAAACTTTGCAATACAAGATGTAACGCTTGAGTGGAACAGTAACATCGCCTTTTTGAGTTTTAAAGACGCATCGCCTCATTTTTCAGTTCCCAAAACGAACCATTGAATTATCGAACTCAATCAAAACTCAATGCGTCGATGATGAAATGTATGCTTCTGCAAATGAAAAATAAGAAGACACGATGCTCCATTCAAGCACGAAATATTCTTTTGACATTTCCCTCTTTTTCCTCCAAAATAGGTTTATCTCTAAAATTCAACGCCCCATGTTGGTTGAAAAAATGCTGTAAAGTACAGAGCTCTGTCCAAACTCGTAGCAACGAAAGAAAAAATATTTCAGCTCTGAAAAAACCATGCTGCAGAATATCTGAAAATGTCATCGTGCCCGCATCAAGTCCGTTCTTCGAATACAGTAAACTCACTTGGACTTGAACAGGTTCGGATTCACGAGAGTCACGGCCTGAGTGTCGAGGGGCTTGAAGAGCGGATTGTTCCTCATCTTCCCCGTGGGGATGTAGGTGACCCTCTCGACCTCGTACTTCCCGGCGTCGCAGCTCAGCACCTCGTTCTCCTGGCTGACGTTGCTGGAGTCGTTGACGATGTTCGTCACGTGTGGATACTTGCAGACCAGAAAGCAGAGACAGAGGAGGAACTGTATCTCCTCGTGCTCGATGGGCGAGGCCAGGTAGCCGTTGCACATGGCGATGAGCCGCTGGACGGGTCCGTAGACCGCCGCGTGGTGCAGCAGGGGATGCTTGGACCTGGTGAGCAGTCGCCTGAGAAAGGACAGGCAGACGAGCCGCATCCCCGGTGGGGTCTCGGCACAGGCCAGACTGGCCAGTAGGTCCAGCAGCCTGTGCTGGAGTAGGTACTCCAGACAGGGGCCCGGTTCATCTCCCTGCTTCTCCTCCTCGAGGCGGGCCGTCAGCAGCGTGACCTGTTCCTGGGCCTCGAACTCCTGGAGCCTCGCCGCGCTGAGTTCCGTCTGGAGTTTGGCCACTTCTTTGCTGAGCTCTGCGGAGAAAGGGTTGAATTTCGATCAGCGCCGATCGGAGATTGATTTTCCAAGAGAGATAATGCGTTTTATTTAATTATTCACCGGTCACGGATTCGCGGAGCTGCTCGATGTCTTCGGCGGCCTGGTTGTCCACCTCGTCCGGCACCTCGAGAAAGTCCTCGAGCAGTTCCGGGTTCGACTGGAGGTACCTCTGGGTTATCACCTGCGAGCGCCGCTTTAGCTCGCGGTTCTGTCTGTACCACTGAAAAGTTTCGACGATTTGTTGTTTTCGATTATCATGCGTTTATTTTGGCTGTTAAAGAAAATCGTTTTCCCTTACCAAGGGGGGCTGTTTCATCGGTATAGAAGATCGGTAGAAATTAAAATTATTTGTTATTTGTCAAAACTCGGCGGATTTTACGAGAAAATGAAAAAAAAAAAACAAAAAAAAACCTCCCGATTCCTTACATCGTACGACCGCATCAACTACCTCGTCAGGCACACTTTGACTTAACAAAAAGCCACCGGCGCGTCATCATCTCTCTCGGGAAAAAAGTCACGGACCAACATACAACATCCGGTTAATATACTCGAAACAAGTCGGTCTCGCGTCGTCACGATTGATCGTCAAATTGGCCCCCGCCATCGCGAGTTCAATTTGCCGCGCGTGAGGAAAAAGGAATTCGCGAAAGAATGAAAGAAAATAATAATAACAATGATAATGATAACTTGGACAAAAAGTAGTGAAAAAAAAAGAACGGCTCGCGCGTTCGACCTACTTGGGACGCCTGCTGCATGGCCTTGTGCATGGCACCCGTCTCGACGTCGTATTGCCTCTTGAGCTGCTCGTACTCCTTGCACACCGCCTCGGAAACTGCATCGCGGGACGTGAAAGAATAGGAAAAAAGTTGCACGATTACAATGGGGGGTCACGGTGTTGTTGTTGTTGTTGTTGTTGTTGATGATGATACGATCTTTTGTATTCCGATGAGTTTTTTTTAATTGAGCAACCGCGTAAGTGTGTGATGGACAAGTTCAAGGGTGACATATTATGCAGTGCGTGCGTGCTCATCGAGACAATGCGTCCCTTTTATCATTCGATGAAGACAATTGTCGTTTGCGGTTTCGAAATTATTTTTCTCGCGTTATGCGAATAATACACGGTGAGACATAAGTTTTGATTAAAAAATAATGTAACGTCTATTTTATCTACGAATCAACACGCTAATAATAATAATTATTTTAATAGTAATATTATAAGGATGTAATGAGTCATGAATACACCAGATCACGAGCCACAAGTACCTGTTCGTATTCTCTCGAGTTCCCCGATTTTTTCCTGCACTTGGGTCTGCAGCGTGCCATTTTGCCTGAGCAGCTGTTGGTATTTTCTCTCAAGATCGGCATTGTCTCTGTTCACTGCATTTAGAGAAAAATAAAAAATATCAATTATCTTATATACATTACATGTATATTGGTTGTCCGCGTCGAGCTCTGTTGAATGCGATTCGAACTGTGCTAAGCTTTTATCGAAACTTATTGCAAAGAGCGTAATCGGCGCTGTTTTTATTTTTCCCGATAGTTGGAGTACTTTATTTATATCTCTGGTGAGTCATGCGCCGTTGAATGTCAATTGTTGCGTTCTGTGAACTCTGACTTGCTTTGGAGCAACAGTTCTCGGGGAAACTCCGAGCAGAGGTCGACGTCGAAAGTGATAATTTTAATTTATGATTATATATATATTATAATGGAGCCTAAAGCTATCTCTTCGGTAAGCAATTAATATGAAAACTTGTGTGTCGAAACAATTTATTAGTTTGAAGCAAAGCACTTTGTTGAACCAACTATTTTTAGTTTTTAAATGGATTGCAGCAGTTTTAATAAGGTCTTGATATAATTATATAACCGAACCGATGGTTCACTAACTCTATGAAGACACATTTGTTTGTGAACACGCGTTGAATTTTGGACCGTATGTTCATTAATTTCGTTAATCCCAAATTGTTCGATTTAATAAATATTGGATCGATTTGATTATTTCTCAAAGTCTTACTGATATTTTTATAAAATCTTTGACATACTTTGATCCAATTTACTTTTCTACAGAAAAAACAAAAAAAATGCATAAAAAAAACTTACAGCCCAGCAGGTGGCATCGAATTTATTTGCGAAAAGCGCCTGTACCGTGCACACTATAATACACTCTCCGGAGCGTTGCTGTTGCAAATTCAAAAGGCAAGCCTCGCGCCCGTGACTAATACCCATACGCGCCGCGTGTGTCGCGAACTCGCCTTTGTGCGATCTGCATGCTGAGCGTGAATCACATTTTTTTTCCCGAGGAGACGGATGCCAAGGCGCCTGCATACTATCTCTCTTTGACGCGCGATCGCGACTCGCGACCTCATAATCATATACGTGCGCGTGTCGCGCAAGCATGTCTACGTATGTATACAAGTGCATAATAAGTATAACAACATGCTCTTATTTTTTTTTAACCACACGACCTGTAAGCGCTTAAAAACGGCTGGAAAACTCTGTTTGGGGTCGATGATGTCAAAAAAATTGTTTCGTCCCATGTTTCTGTTTACGAGGCTACTGACCTCGTCGCGGGATATTGTACATACATATGCATAGGCATCGCGAATAAGTAACGATTACGCGACAAGGCGACTTTTCTTATTTCTCAGCCAAGGAAGTCGCTCGGCTCTTTTGTAATGATATCATCCGAGCCAAGGCTTTTCTTTTCGTGCTGGGAATTAATTTTGAAGAAGAACCGGGGGTTGCGCGGGCTGATTTTAAATGTTTCGAAACTCCGGGTGAGGAAGGTTGTTGTTTGGAACGATCTTCTCCGACGAAAAGCATTGTATTTTAAGGTTTCCGATGAAAAGCGCTTCTTTGAAATCTTGCGATGAATAATTTTAGAAAGAAATCATCGTGGTTCTTTTTAAGGAGTTGCGTTGACTAGATGTTTTGCCACAGCTGTTACAATAATTATAATTACACGATAACGATAGTGCGGATTAGTCATGTGCACGAAATTTGTTTGAAACTCCAAACACGCGCACTGTATGTCTTCAAAGTGCAGGTTTGGCTAAGTTGTCACGGTTTCTAGGAGGACAACTAGTTCAACGTATTTAAGAATGAGAAGTTAAAAAAACCCCGAAAGTTAATGAAAAGTGATTGTTTTTTATGACAGTCTTGACTTTGATCTAGATTCTAAAAAATACCATTTTCATCAATGAATACGTTAAACAAAATACGGAACTTGTCGTACTTAATCATCAGCATCATGTCTATTTTTAAACCTATTGCATCGAAGACCCGATCGAGGTGTTTGTTGTATATGTATGTCTTGAAAAAGTCTCGTGCATCACGTGCATATATTGCTGAGGTACATTCATGTGAATCAAAAATAAAAAAATACTGTATTCTCTTCGAAAATGCGATAAACAATTTTTTATTTCCGTTGGTTCACTAAAAAAATGTGTTTTTTTTGTCGCCATTGCGAGTGATTGTGTTTTATTCGTCCAGAATTACTCTTTATTTTGACTAATCATTTTTAAATAGTCGCGATAAAATCGTGAAATATGAAACTTTCCATTTTCGTCATCAAAGGTAATTACTTCAGCCATTAGCTAGGTATCCTCGATAAAAAAAAGAAAAAAGAGTGATTTGAGTGGGTTTTAACAAGAGTTCTCTATTCCGAAGAAAAAAAAAAAAAAAAAAAAAATAAAAAAAAAAAAAAAAAAAAAAAAAAAAAAAAAAAAAAAAAAAAAAAAAAAAAAAAAAAAAAAAAAAAAAAAAAAACAGATTCGGTGTTTCGGCAATAAAAGACCGCGTATCATGTACATGCCACTGTACGAAAGTCGATGGATTAAAAAAAAACTCCCATCAGTCGGCATTTCCTTTCCCCCGGGAATGAACTGGCATCTCCTTATGCCACCCCGGAATTCCGAACCCTCATCCTTGACCGACGTGACCGCAGCCCACCGTACACCTAATTCGACAATACACCTCTTCGCTTATCGATTCTCCACACCGGCCCCTCCACCCGTGAATCATTAAAAAAATAGCCGAAAGCTCGAAATTCCAAGCGAGGGCGGCAGCCCGTGTTATACAGCTGGCTCGGATGTCTCCCCCCCGCGCCACCCCCCCAAAAAAAACCACAAACACCGAAATACACACGGAGGCGCGCACCCGCTTTTATACACCCGTGCCGCCGTTCCCCCCCCCGCCCGCCCCCCTTGCCCCCCCCCCCCCCCCCCCGATGGTATACATCATACCGTCGCGCGGGCACACAACCCCTCCGAATCCCGAAGCTCCTTTCCCGCTCAATTTTCCTCGGCCCCCCCGCGCGCACTCGCGACGAAGCGCGGGTTACGCAATAAAAACGGCGGCGGTGCGAGATTCGGGGCGCGCGTTCTTTTTGGACCGGCCCGTCCTTTTTTTCCCTCGCCGCCGAACCGCGCGCACGCTTTCTCCACAAGTTCAACCCCCCCCCAAATAAACCAATCGATCCTCTCACCAGCCTCGCTCTTCTGCAGCAGCATCCTCCTGCGCTTCTCGGCCTCCTCGTACCTAGACCTCCATCTGCTCGCCTCCTGCAGCTGGAAGCTGTCGCTCCTGTTGAGCTTGGGACCCCTGCCGCCGCCGCCGCCGCCGTGGTTTCCACACTGGCCCGAATCCGAGCGCCGCTGCTCTTGCTGCGGACTCGGATGCTGGCTCGGGGCGAGCCTGACGGGACTGTGGACCGGCTGCGACTGGTTGTTCCCGTGGGCCGCCTGGGCGTCGAGCCTCTCGAAAGCCGCCCTCTGCGCGGCCACGGACATCGATTTTCTGCCGCCGCTGCTCCCGTTCTCGCTCGGCTGGCTCGTCTGGTGATGCTGGTTGTACTGGTACAGGTGGGACGAGGGGCTGTTGTTGTTGTTGTTGTTGTTGTTGTTGCTGCTGCCGGAGAAGGCGGACCTGTGGCCGGGGACGCGCTCCTGGGCGACGAGGGGGGGCCGTGAGTGCAGGAAGCCCGGGGATTTCGGGACGGGTATGTGGGACGGGCTGCCCGCGGTGGCCGACGCCGAGCGGTTGTAGCTGTGCAGGTGGCTGCTGTTGGGCAGGACGACCACGACGTTGGGCGCCCGGGACTGGAGCCCGTTGTTGGGCATCGTGTGCCGGCGCTCTTCTTCTTCTTCTTCTTTCGGGGACCTTGACCTCCCCGATGCGGTTCTCCCCTCCTCGCTCTGTGAACGAAAGACAGCTGGGCTTGGTTTTAGTTTTCACTGGTATCCCGATGGTGATCGATATCAATGTCGCGTGTTGTCGACGAGCATCGTTCATCGTCATCGATGGGCGTGCCGCGCGTCATAGGGCTTCGCAAGATCAAGACAACACGAGATTTAGGGCTGATCTTGTCTTGATCTTGGAAAAATCTGGAGTCGACGATTATTGTCTTGTCTTGATCTTGTCTTGATCCTGACGAGAAAACTAAGATTTTGTAAAAATTTTACTACTTATCTGCGTTTACAGATTTTATCAATTGATATTTGTTGTATGTATTTAAAGGCCAAATCAAATAAATTAGCT
>JAPYYV010005103.1:0-17250 GCA_030522625.1 Copidosoma aretas | reverse complement strand
TTTACGAATTTATTTAATAATTGTTCAGATGTAATTGGTAAAAATACAATAGTTACATATAATTGGATGCAAGATCAGATGCAATTTGTTCTCTTCTATGATGTGTCATTGATGTTGTCACGTACACTTTCCACAATTTTGCCAAATGACCAAGGACCTCTAATTGATTCATGTTGTCATTTATTCGTAATGGACTTTTTATTAACTAAATGAATAGTACCCCTGTAAAGTACTACAGAATGTTATTAAAGTATGTACGGGCACACCTAGAAATTCCGTTTGTCAAATGGTAATCGTTCACATGTAAGTGAAAATTACGTACGGATCGATTTTTAACCGTGGGTGCGAAAGAGATAACACGAGGACAGCGCACATGCTTTTTCTTTCGCACTCACGGTTACAAATCGATCCGTACGGACTTTTCACTCCCATGTGAACGATTACCATTTGACAAACGGAACTTCTTGAAACGGAACTTCTCTCATTGGTCAGTCTCCGAAGTCCGGATTGCGCGTTGCGGATCCGTAATTCCGTACGCTCCATGTGACCGCGGCCTAATTCTGTCGACAGTCACTTGTAACTGATTCTTTTAGGAGAGAATTGTAACGGGGATTCGGAGATTTTCTATATGACAAAGATACTATTGAACTGTTCCCAATTTTAATACTTACACTTTTCAATGCATTGAATATTTGAATTATTTGTTTTCTTAGGAGTCGCCCAAAATCATTCAAATCTATTCATGTCTGCAAGGGAACGTCTTCCAGGCTTACAGCATGGCCAAATATACACATATCCAAGCAAACGGTGGCGGAAGAAACGAAGACAGTATTTAATGAACTACTTCCATCCCAAACGAGTTATCAGAGGTGACATAGAAGATGGAGTCGACTGTGCAATCGAAAGTTCTCTTCCTGGAGCCAACGAAGACAGTAAAGACTCCTTAGCGTTGAAAGGTACCGATTGGCGTCAGTATTCCTTCATTATATGAATACCCTTTTACATACAAGAGCCGTAGTAAAACATTAATTTTCTTATTTACAGATGAACATAGTAAGGATGCCTGGTATCTTGACGAGCAGGATATGTTAGACATAGAACCATATGACGATCCTGATCCGGATAGCGATTTCGATTATGAGGAAAGTTACAGTAGTAAGAGGAAACGAAGAAAACCTCGGGGGAGTGGTCACCATCCGGCCAGAAGTCATCCACCAGCAACCGACAGTCCATCAGGAAAAAGAACTAAAGTACATGTCCATAAAATAATTGAAAAATTGAGTTTTGTAAGTATCTTATACAATAATATACTGTTTTTTTGCTCTTTACAGGGTGGTGGTCGTGGTCGCAAAAAAGTCAATTATGATGCCAGTGATACTGAAAAGCCGTTCGTTTGTGACCGTAAGTTTAATCATAGATACAACTACAAATGACAACTTCCTCTTATTTGTTTTACTACAAGTTATATTACTGCTCTGCTCGTTAAAACAAAAAAGCAAAAACCAAAAAGAACTAAAATGAATCGAGCCACAAACGCACTGCGTCAAAAAAGGATTTGAATTTTGTTGAAGAATAGACCTTGGATTCATAGCCTTAAATATTGTTTGGATTGACTTATATTAGATGAGAAAAAAGTAACCCAGTAGACGTTTAAAATCATAAAATAAATTTCTATTATAATATACAGAATAATTTTGTAACGAAGAAATAAGTAGCGACAGTTCTTAATTGAGTTATAACATAGCTGCTTCGCTTATATATTTATTCAATATAACCAAAAGATGGTTACATGAATGATAATATATTTATTGTTTTGAGTTTAGATTTTTGGACGTAACGTAATTTAATTACTTATGAAAAAACTAAGAATATATTAATTGTTATCTAATACAGAAAGAATTTACAAATTATTAGATATTTTTCAATAGTACAAAAAAGTAGATTAACCTCAGTAAATTTATAAAAATGATTCCTGAAACTTGGTAACGTAGATAATTAATCCTTTAGAAATACATTTCCAATTTTTTTTTTGGCATTAGTTAGAGTTCTTTCTCACCTATATACAATTAGAGTGATAAAAGTAAAATTTAGTAATAGCTTGTTAAAAAAACTGATAAAAACTTAGATTAACTCGAATGTGCCTGCCAATACGCTCTTATTTAGAATTAGTAACTCAATTCAAAGGTATTCAGTGATGCAACATAAGTTGATTTATCATGCCAAGAGATGAATGATTTTTGTGATTTGTTATAGTAATATATCATACAATATGTCGCAAATCAAAATCACTACCAAGTAAACCTCCCAATTTAATTTAACTATAGAAAATAACTTGAGCAGATACGTTAAGAATATTTTTTCCTTGGATAAAAAGTTAATCAAAACAAAATTCGTGTTATTCAAACAACTCGACCAAAGTTGAAAACCAAAGATTATCTTTGCTTTCAATGAAAGTAAACGTAGAATAATCAACTTCACAAAGAAAAACACATTTTGTTTGTTGAGCTATTGAATACCTTTGAAGTACTGTTGACATACGCAAATAACCATATTACTTATTATACGAAAAGCAAGAATGTTATTTACTTGGCTCACCTATGTAGCCAGCTAACTTTTTACTGTAGGTGTATTCAAGCATTTATTTTTTATGAGCCTTGCATCGTATTAGTTTTGCTTCTTGGGCTGGAAACCCTTTTTTCACTGCTTGTACAAAACACGTAATAGAATTTTGGATAGGTGGCTAGGGATGTGTCCTAGTACGGAAGGTGTGCAAGTGCTACCCTTGATAAAATATATCCGATACCTTCTTTTTTTTTTTTTCTAAAAGTACCAAATCGAATTCCAGACTCATCATCGCTTCTGTTTTTGCTCTTATTTTGTCTTACTTAATTCTAGTATTCTATTTTAATTCATAAACTGATGAATACATCAAATTTTTTTTCAGTGATTTATTTTTTTTGTTTTCTATTCCTTATAATAAAATATATTACTTTTAATCATTATAAAATAATTCAGCAATAGGATTACGCAAAAATCGTAGTTGTGTTGAAGACAGGACGATCTTTTTAAACATCCTCTGCAATCCCCGATTATCATTCTCTGCTTCCCAGTATTCTAATGTACAATCTCCTTACTGTTCCAAAACTTGTAATTTTTTTTTCTTTTTTTCTTTTTTTTTGTTGTAATTCCAACTGTAAAAGAATCTCGCCAAACTGTGACATAAAAGGAAAAAAAAAACGAGAGAATTCATGAGTCGCAAGAAAAAGAAAAGAAAAAAAGTTATTGACGAAACAGTAAAAGAAAACACAAAAGAATATAACCAATTAGTTGGTTGTGCGGGAAAACAAGTACTTTGCACTTTTGCAGTATGCAGCGCACGGTATAAGACCAGACCCGGTCTGGTCTACCATTACAGTCACTCCCACTCTACTTCCTCCGGCGATCCTGCTAAGGAACTAAGTCCCAGTCCCGCCGATGTTGAATCTCGGAGCGTAGCTGACGCAGTTGCTACGGACCAACCAGGTTGGAGCCACAAAAGAAAATAAGCTCAATTTTACATCCTTTTTTTAAATTTCTTACAACAAAACGTTACGATTCCGGAGCGCTCCATTTATTGCTCATCACAATCATTATTGTCATTTTATTTACTTCGTTTAATCACGCTGATTTAGTCACTTATTATTTGTTGTTATTTTTTTCTTCATGCAATTTTTATTTTATTATCATTGTTATATTTTGTTTTTTAATTTTTTAAGGTCATGTAAGAATACACGATACATTGGCTTTACATTTGGACATTTATGATTTTTCAAAATTAATTATTCTTTCTTTAATTCATCATAATTGACACCATCGTTCGCCACGCTCACTATATACATTATCTAATTATAGTTTGATTTCTTAATATTGTGATTCCTGCTCATGCGTTCTATATTAGATTAAACTTGTTTTTTGCTCTTGTTGCAAAGATATAAATCTATATTTATATATACATTAATTAAATTATTAAATGAGCCTGTACAAGAACAAACATGTGTATTGCAGACGGTGTTACATATTTTACATTGTTTAAATGGGATATTATTATCTTATATTATTAGCAATTTATCCAATTATACGTATTACTTTTTTCGTTTATTATTCACTGAATATTTGAGCCACTTGTGTTTCTATATTCAGGGCTTGAAAATGTATGAGAATTTATTATATGTACTGTTAACTGACAAATAAGAGTTTATTATTACAAAATTACCAAAAACCAGTCTTCATTTGATTCTGGCACTTCTAAGCCCTGTTTATATTTTATATTTACCTCAGAATTTCTCCAGTAATTTGTTGTTCATTTGTCCATACATTTTTTTCAATTGCTCATCTTTAGTATTGTGCTGGTGATCAAACCAACTTTTTAAATTGAAAAATATGACAGTTTGACAATAATACCAAAATTACTCAACTACATCGACTGAAAGAGAAGAAAATTTATATTTCAAAAATTGCCAGCACATTTCTAACACAGTTTGCAATAGCATGATGCACCTTTCACGTTGCACATCACTTTATCATACAAACATTCAGTTAAAAAAAATTTTTTCTTTTATTCCATTCCATGACTTGAAAAAAACTTTATTTCATCCAGTCAATCCTCTTATTATTCTTTTATCAACTTTATGTAACAAACTTTTTAAAATTAATAATTACTCTTGACGCTGCGAGTGTTTGACGTGTGCGAGTGCTGTGAGCTTGTGTATTTACATTTCTTATTTGACTTTCATTTTTCAATACGATCTGACAAATGAAGTTTGCATTGTTTCGTGTATAAAAATGAATTTGCATGGTGCTTTGTTTCTTTCTTCCTTGTCAAGAGTATACGGGATACTATTGGTGGTGGTGGTGGTATGATATTTTACAATAAAACAAAGTCAAATTTTTCGTTCCAAAGGAGTTTTTTATGTCGTTTAATAAATAATATAATCAATGAAGTTCAACGAGGAGAAAAACAAAGCTTGTTACATCCAGTGCAAATACATTACTTTTTGCTGTATTCAATATTGCCACACAAATATGTCTGTCTCGGAGTTTGGATCCAAACATTAACATGACACAGACAGATACGACAGATATTTTTATTTTTTATCCAACCATATGTATAGTAATGTATGAACATACATATGACTCTTGCATCAAAGTTTGTTTGCTTGTATGCTGTTTGTTTCTTCATTGATTTGAGATTTTTGTGTCTTGGACTGAAAATTAACTGAATGTTGTAAACATTTTTTTTTTCAATTAACTCGCTGGTGATGGAATGCATTGTTGTTGTTGTTATTGTTATTGTTGTTGTTGTTGTTGTTATTAAGGTATGTGCACGACGTTATTTATATGTACGATGTTATTTTTACATAGCTGTAAGCGGTAATATATTTTAAAGTTTGTTGTTTCCTCTCTTTTTTCCACTTTCCTTTTTTTTTTCACGCGAATCACATGCCAGCGATTCTGTTTTCATGGTTTGAAAAATCACGTGTGTGGAAAGCTTGATTTTTTTACATTACAAAATAAATATACACTTTGATATTGATTTAATCAAATAAAAGTTTCAATTTTTCAGATAAAAGACCGTCTTGATCTAGAGTTTTGACACTTGAATAAGATAAAAGGTAGAACTTAAGTAGTTTAATTTTTGGTACATAAATAAGTTTAGCGATTTTCCCGATATCCATTTCTTAATCTTTCGAAAGTTTGTAAATATTTTTTTGATTGATATTGATTATTAATTATAAGGAAGAGCTATATACACCCACGTTTATTTAAATAATATAATTACCATATTATTAGTAGCACTGTACATTTGTCGCATTCTAATCACTTGCTCATTACCGGCATGGTAACATTAATCTGCACAAACAGCAAATAAGCAGTAAAAGTTTCTTAGCGATACATCTAGTAGAAATATATTTTATTGAAAAGTTGTTTAAATTAAAAGTTAACGCCATCATCAAATTATTGTAATAACGAGGAGCTTTTATATTTCGATAAATATAATGAATATGAGAAAATGTTGTATTAAGAAATTTATAATTTTTATCGAAAAATACACGATTTGAAAGTATACCTTGAAATTTTAGTTTGTTTTCAATTGTTCCACCCTAAATGCGATCACTACTTATCAATAGCATGTTGCATACAAATTAAAGTTTCAATAATGTTGGTGTTATATAAGACCTGACGATCAAGGTAAAACAAAAAAAAAAAACCAACGTTATTGTGCAGAGTTTACTTACTGACGGCACTTTCGCTGTGTACGTTATTTTTTTTTATGTCCGACGATCGAGTCGCTGGTTTAATTTCCCACAGCGTGTTGAGAAAAATATTCTTAGTCTGGGACAAGTAACGTTCGCTTCTAATAAATATGGTAATTGCGCAAATCCTTTTTTTTTTCCACATTCCCGCGTTGAGTTTCTCACGAAGGAATCGAATCGCCGGCTGGAAAATATTAAAAATGTTTTCATCGTATTCAAATCGCTTTTAAATAACATATTTAATATCGTGTGTTAACTTCTAAGTATGAATTAAGATAGTTTTAATTTATCCTCAATAAATAGTGGTTTTGAATATCTTGTAATATTGGTTCAATTAAGACCATTCTTTTTTTTTTTATCTCAAGCGATTGGAATGATAACAAGAAACATTTGTTGAAAAAATCGAGAGCCTCAAAAGTAAAAGAAAAAGTTGAAAAAAGGAAGAAAAAAAGAGAGAGAGAGTGAGCAAGAAAGAGAGCGAGTTACTGCGGTGTGCATACAAAACTGGCCCATAAAGTACCACATTACTTGCTACATGCTGTCATATACCAAAATACGAAAATGCATTTTTAATTGCAATGGCGCACTGGGCTCTTACTTTTACTTTTTTCTAACTTCTATGAATTTGAAAATAGAATGAAAATAAAAAAAAAATAATAATAAAAAAATGGGCTAAAGTACCTAGTATTTAGACACAACCAAGATAATGAACGATACTCTGACTGTAATGTATTGTTATAATTTTTAAAAGAAAAAGAAGCATTTAGTAACAGTGGAAAGAAAACATTAGATAAAGTATTAAATAACATTAGAATATTATTTCATTCGTACATTTCACTGCTGGTTTTTTTCCTGCTCACCAAATTGTCGTGTATTCAATTTTGTTCATCGAAATTATGTATTTTTTTTTATACTTTCTAAGCTTGTAAACCGACAATGTGAGAATCAATAATTTAATTCAACGCTGATTAGAATAATCAAATGAAACTCTTAACGGCAATACTTTAATTCATGCTCCAACACAGCTCTGCTCCGAAAATTGAATCTCTATTCCTGAATAAGTGTTCAAAAGTATACTAGGTATAACCATTTGCCTGCGAAGCAAAAAGAGCCAGTGTCCCAATTAAAAGCCATCAATGAAAAAAAAAAAAAACTTTCTTTTTCTCTCTTTCTCTTTCTGGTATATAAAAGAAAGATGGTCACTCTACGCTCAAATAAAATCAAGAGTTAAAGAGACTGAAAAAAAGAGAGAAAAAGGGGGGCGAGAGTGGAAAATACGGTATGTGGTCGGTCTTTGTGTGTGTGTATGAGGTGGTACTCGCCGGGGTCATCGGAGCACCACTGCCTCGAGCCCCTCGGCGATCTCGAGCACCTCCCCTATACCCGGCTCGGCTGGCGGCCCAACAGCCACCATCCCCAGGGGTGGCACCAACTCTTTCTCCTCATCGTACCCCTCGTCCACTGCTGTTGCTACTACCAGCACAACCACCGCCACCAATTGCAACGGCGACGGTAGGCCAAAGGTGATGGTGGTGGTGGTGGTGGTGGTGGCTGGTATCAGCAACGGCCGGGTGCCGTCCCCGGGGATGCAGCTGCTGCAGGTGGCTCATCCGGCTGCGGTCGGTGGTCCCAGTCAAGCAGCGCCGGCTCAGCAGCTACACCTGCCGCCTGAGTCGAGCTGCTCAGCTCCAGCCTCACCTACTGTCTCAGCCTCTGCTTCTTCGGCTACTACCGCCTCCCTGGCCTCCTGCGCCACCAACGCCACCGGTGCCATTCCTGCCTCGGTGACCTGTGGTCCAGCCGGAAGTAGCAGCAGCAGCAGCAGCAGTAGCAACGCCAACGGCAGCGCCAGCAACAACAGCAAGGACCACCCGGGCCTGGACGGCGGGCCTCCCATGTCTCCCGGTGGCACGACGTCCCTCCACCATATCCAGCAGCACTCGCAGCAGAACAACAACAGCGACGACTTGGCCAAGACCGGGAGTACGGGTGTGAGCGTCGACGGCCGGGTCTCGCCAATCCAACACCACCAGGGCAATCACCATCACGCGGGCGGCATGGACGGGAAGAAGAACAAGCCGGCCCAGCCGTCGCCCTACTGCGATTTCTGTCTCGGGGACGCGCGCGAGAACAAAAAGACCGGGGGATCCGAGGAGCTGGTCTCCTGCAGCGACTGCGGACGCTCAGGTAAGCATCAGAAACAACAGGCAAGGCCCGAGGAGAGGGTCAAGCGCAAGTACACGAGGCGCGTGAACGTGGCCGCGACTACGACTACGACTACGACGACGACGACGACGACGACGACGACGACGACGACTGCTAGTGCAGCGACTAATAATAATAATAATAATAATAATAATAATAATAATAATAATAATAATAATAATAGCAATCACAACTGAAATTTAGTTTGACGGAGGAACGGGTACTCGTGACGGATACTAAGTTGATGCGGGTAGAAAACCTTTTCTATAGCATATTATACATGATACGTGTGAT
This sequence comes from Copidosoma aretas, assembly GCA_030522625.1. Classification (NCBI taxonomy): domain Eukaryota; kingdom Metazoa; phylum Arthropoda; class Insecta; order Hymenoptera; family Encyrtidae; genus Copidosoma; species Copidosoma aretas. The sequence goes on along the minus strand of JAPYYV010005103.1, from coordinate 8,458 downwards.
ACGTGCAACAACGTTACGTTACGATATTATCTTAGGAGCTTGCGAGATATGCTGCCGTTTGTTTTTCGTCGCGCTTTCGTAGGACGTTATAGGTATTAATATGTAGGCGATTCCAGGACTCCAGGTGTGATATAACGTGTGCTGTAGAAATCGAATGAGCGCGTTGATCCATGAAGTTTTCGATATTTCTTTTTATTCCGCTCACAAATAATGCTCTCTCTCTCTTAAAAATCGAGGCTGCACACAGAGCCAGGGACAAATTTTTGGATGAAATCGAGCTTTATGTTTATTATGCACTAGTCAATATAATGCAAAATTTCACTAAAGAACGCTTTTATTTAGGGTGTGCGATAGATTTTGGATTCGTAGCAGGGAAGGACATTATTTTGTTCAAACTTATCGATTCGATTCTAAATTACTCAAGTGTACGTAATGTGGAGACGATAAAGTACTGAGGATAAACATTATCCTTTTAGTTAAAAAATTTATATTGTTGAAAGTATTAGATTAACCGACAGGTTCAATATCACATTGATTTGCAATATTTCCACTCATAACATTACGTCGTGATTTTTTAATAGCCGGGCATTATTATTGTTGTTATGATTTTTATTATTTTTTTTCAATGGTTTCAATTTATTTAGTTACTAGGTTACAATGAAATAATTTTCATTGTTAAAGTGATTATTGAATTTGCAATACATACAGCTTCGTTCTCGTGTACTTTTTCTACTTAAAATACACTTTATCAAGTACAGAAAATTTCAGGTGGAAGTTGAATTTATCAAACAAAATTATATTGAATAATAAATTTATTACGTATTCTTTTAAAGAACAACGTGAAGTATTTCTCTACTTTTACAGTGAATATTTGAAAATTTTATTAACATTTGCACTTCGATAAATATTTTTAAGCCAATAGCGTGTACAGTTAGTGGAGAAATTTTTATAAAAAATTTTACGTACTCTATTAATGATTAATATCGAACTCCACGGGTACGACTACTACGCAAATATATGTAATAGGTAGATCATTTATATAATTAAATACGATTAAATCGTGCGATATAGTTCCAGTATGATAAGTAAATTATTCAGATTAAGTCAACTACATAATCAAAGTACAGTTAATAGAACCGAACATTCTGCGAAAAAAATTCAAGGAACAAATACAAATTTTCTTACTGTTTACAATATAATAGCTCGACGTCGTGTGTAACCTTTCATATATCGTGTACCATCGATGTATAAACGTCGATACAAACCTCGTGTGTTCCAAAACACTGATTATTATCATACCAATTTTTAAAGAAGAGAATTGCTAGAAAATCGATAAAAGTACTATGAAATAAAGTTTACAAGTATGGCCAAACTAAACATTTTTAAACATATTTGAGTGCGTCGCAGAGTATTTTCGACTTGAAGCGAAACACATATGTGCCCTTAAAAAGATTTTTAAAACTATGACTAAGTAAGAAATAAAACAAAATATCTATGGTGAAATAAAACTCTGCATAAATGTTTCATTGACTCGCGCAATTATTGCAGAAAGCATTTGTACTCATCCGTTGCAAATTAATTTTATTTTCATGCTAAATATATTATATAAAGATTAGTTATTGGTGCAAATTTTTCATGTTATTAAAGTGAAAGACGTTGCGCATTTAATAAGACAACAAGTTAATCCCAATCCATCAAATCTACTCAAAGATACAAAAAAGTGTGGAAAGCCGATACTCGAGGATTGTTACCATACGCACAAATTAAATTATTTTGTACGATTTGTAACAACTTTCAGAAATAGAAAAAAAAAGACAACGATCACGGGAATGATATCTTCACCGGTGTAAAAAGTAAATAAAGATTATGAAATGAATCTTAACTTTCTTCGAGATTATTAAATAGATCAACGTGGTTCTTTGTTTTTGGCATTATTCAACTTTTAATTGTCTTTTATCGATTAAATTGTCTTTTTATCGAGTAACGCATAGGAGAGATAGAACAAGATAAAGACATATTGGAAGAATGATATTGTAAAAAAAAAAGAAAACATTGTCGAGAGATAGTATAGAACCTTCAATTCAAGCTTATACGCGATGACGACGACGGTGCGATACAAAAGCGAATAGTTCCTCTTTGTTACGTAAACGCGAAATATAAAACAAAAGAAATTTGTTATATCGAGACTTTTTTTTTGAGTAAGCAATAACCGTGAGGCTTGGTAAAAATATGTAGTTATGCTGATTATATTTCAAACAAATATGATAATTATTAGCAGCATCGAGTATAAATATCGATCCTCCGTTATTTTCTTTGTTTGTGATATGTACAAAATTATTGAATTGATTTGATTCGATGCCAAAAATACCGTAAGCTTTGAGTTACTAAAATTAAGTCGATTAACAATATACGGAGGATCGGTGTTATTATTAATTTTAATTAAAAAACAAAAACAAAATAATATCTTAGTGTTAAGTGTGTGAATGTTTGAAAGCGATGAAATTTATGAAAACAAAAATATTTCTATTAATAGTTACGATTAAAAAAAAAAAATGATGAGCGAGTGACGAAAGAGTACGAGAAAGAGAGAGTATAATGTGCAACGTTTATATTGTGCTGCGGTTATAGATAAAGAACGTGAACTATTCCAAGGTACGCCCTGCTAAATCAACCTATACTGCTCCGATCAATGAGAGATAATTTTTTTTGCAAAAACATAAAATGTTTGACGCATGTCAAAAAAAAAGAAAAAAAAACAGAACAAAATTGAAATAAAACACATTTTTGCTGGAAAATATAGTCTTGTTTTTTTTTTTATGGACGTTTAGCAGTGCTGAGGAAAGGTGAAAGAGTATAACATAGTTGTAAAGATATTTTATGCAAAACTGTCACGCGTTAATTTGTTTTGATTGATAAATTTAAACTTTGGAGATTCGGAAATTAATTTTCCAAATCTTTAATTTGCGGGTTGCGTACATTAACTTTATTGCAAGAGTACAAATTGAAAAAAATAATAAATATGATAATAACTTGGAGTTCACTGTTCTTCGGCACAAGATAAATGTCCTGGGCACCCTCTTTTCGTTCACCTCTTCGTCCTCGTTCCCTTGCATATCCCTTGAATCCTAAAACCACGCCTTTTGGTTACGTTCTTGTTATAGGACATCCGACTTGTTTGCAATTTACCACAAATATGATCGTTTCGGTGCGCAAGTACAGGTGGCAGTGTATAGAATGCAAATGCTGCTCCATTTGTGGCACCTCCGACAACGACGTAAGTACTAACACACACACTCGTATACGTATAATCTGCACGTGTGCTTTAAAGCGACTACCTGTTGATTCTTTTGTATCTTTTTTTTTTTCATACAATTCTTCAGCAGTGACTATGCGATTTTGTTTACAAAATACTTATGATTTCTAAACTTTATGTTTTATTATTTTTATATGGTTTGAAAATAAGATAAACACAAAAACTTCTTGCTCTCAATATTACGCTGCCATAAAATTGAGAAAAAAAACTCTCCGAAATAGCACCTTCTTGCCCGGAGCTTAAACTTAACCATCATCTTTCAAACAAACATTTGAACCATCATTTTCTTGACCGAAATCGTCGATTTGTTTGTGAAACATTGATTTTTTTCCATTTATTTGCTAAATTCATCAATACATATAACTAAAAAATTTACATTGAAAAAATCACGTGGTAAAAATATTACTATCGTCACTCCTTGACCCTTTTGCTCGCCACAACATCCTCAGGACCAGCTGCTGTTCTGTGACGATTGCGATCGAGGCTACCACATGTACTGTCTAGCGCCACCCCTGACCTCGCCACCCGAGGGCTCCTGGTCCTGCCGGCTCTGCATCGCCGAATTTCACCAACGCGACTAAAGGCTTTTTTGCTCGTGTGAGTGTTTTGAAAAAAAAAAAAGATAATGATAAAAAAAAAAATTAGTCGCAGCCATAAAAGTGAATGGGAGGAATATTACGCTTGGCCGATGCGCGACGAGGGTAATCGAGCGATGGGTAATTCTTTTGCGACATTCCCTGATTTACAGCTGTACAGGTGGGGTAATTCGAGATCGGCATGTTTTTGAATTTCACACCTGAACGAGTATGTTGGAATATTGAAAATTTTTCAATTTTAAAATCGCCGGGTATCCGGGTTGTTTTGGTAAGCCTCAATGGTTTGAAGAAAGAAAAGTGAAAGTAATCATTGTGAGTGTTTGCAACGTGAAAGGGGGCTGATTAAATTTTGGATAGAGCAGGACTTTTTAAGGATTTCTGTTGTGCAGAAGCTCGAGATTTTTAAACGAAAAGTGTAAATGTTTGTATGTACATTGATGATGATGATGATGATGATGATGATGATGATGATGTTGATAATAATTCTTTAATAATAACAATGATAATAATGACCATGGAGGACAACGAGTTCAAGTAATAAGCTAAAGTAGGAAGTAAGGATATACAGTTGCGTCGTTGTCCGAATTTCGCTTTTCTTTATTTGTGTAACTTGTAATTTTTAGCTGTGTGATTAAAAAACTAAGAAAAAAGTGTAGTTAAATTTTTCAAGGGTGGCGATGATGCTTTATCAGAACAGAAGAGTTACAAGGTCTTTCGTTTCTAGCAGCTGTTTATTTTCGAGTATTTTGTAAATATCGCAATGTGATGCATCAATGGAAATTGAACTAAACTTTTTTTATCAAAGTATAAGTACATACCGAAGCAACGCTTTTCTTCAGCAGAAAGGGTCGTTGAAATGACGCTTGAATGCAATCGTTTGCCACTATCGATACATATTGTTAATATAATCGCGCATCAGTCTCAATATTTAATAATAATAGTAGTAGCCTACTCTGACATACACAGCACAGCCTGTAAACACTATATATTATACACAACATAAACAGGACATTTTTATGATCTCATAAACTATAATAAAACTGCGACTCACTGTTTTTAACCTGTTACATCGAACATAATAAATATTTATGATTGTAGGCGTGGATGGAAATGGAGTTGTGGTTGAAAATTCAAGTCATACATGTTTTAGATATTGACTCAATTTTTTCTTTTTTCGTGCACGATGAAGCACTTTTTTTATTTGATTTATATTAGGCTTTACATGGGTGGAGGATTGAAAAATTGTATCTATATAAATATGGATTTAAAAATTGGTGGACCAGTGAGTTCTAAGTTTAAAGAATCTCCCGTGTTTTCATCTGATACGTGTGTTACATTTTAAAATATGTTTTATTGTTTTATTTGAGATAAATTTCAATACAAGTGATTCTACACTTGGTTAAAAAAAAAAACAAAAAAAAATACAAAAATAAATTTCAATTGTATAAATGAGTGTCTTGCCTGCACAAATTAAGCGAGACATAAATATGATTGTATACCTTCTTGTAAATTTTTATCATTTTAAGTTGACCATAGCATTGAACAATATGGTTATTAATAAAACGACTGAAAGTAGCCTGGAATATGTGTTTTCGAAAGAGTAGAACGTGGAAGTAAAATGAAGCATTTGTTTTTTTCGTCGTAGAAAATATACTCTAATATCTCCATTTCCCGTATCTTGAAGGCAGAGACGCATTACGCTTGCTTCTCATCAGCTTTGATGACAATGGCCCAACACTTTGAAGAAGCAATGATAAACTTTTGAAAAAAAACCTAAATTAATTCTGGTGACAAAAGTGCGTCTTTTTTAAAATACGCGTGTACCGCGGATGAAAATGCGCGAGAGCAAGGCAAAACAAGAATCATGTAAAAAATAAATAAATAAATATTAAGATTAAAAAAATAAAAACCAGTTATCGCCATCAGAATCCCACACACAAGCGATTTCTTGAATAACGTGTGTTTTTATTACTAAAATCATATTTATTATAATAACAACGATTATCGTCACGTGTAATTTTAATTTTCAAATGTAATTGTAAATTATCCTAGTACCGTGATCGGCAGCTGATTGTAAAGGAATTTGTAAATTGTAGCTCTGTATAAAAGAAAACAAAAATGTATGTATAGCGGCGATCATCGTTAGCGTTTAGTACATCTCGTATACATAATAATGTAATGGATAGGCGAAAAGGTGTAGAAAAAAGGATAATGAAAGAGCATTTCGTTCCTTCTGACAACTGCTCAGAGCTTTTCATATTGAACGGGGAAAATTATTACCGACAAATTTCGGGTCTAGAGGCCCATGCAACAAGCAAGAAAGCTACGGTTCTTCGGTTGTTCTTTTTTAGCTCAGTATTTTTGTATCTTACATGTAATAAGTGTAACAAAACGTCGTGTACTTAAAAGAAAAAAAAAATAATAAAGTTAAAACTTTATTTTTTTCTTTTCCTTCACAAATGCTGTGGTGATATACTTGGTACTCAATATGTGTCGCGATGATGACAAAGGACGACGGGAACGCGCAAGTTTTCTTCATCTCTGTTTTGTTTTTTGTTTTTTTTTGTTTGTTTTTTTTTTCCTTTTCTGTATCTCTATATATATGAAAACGTCAAAATCATCGTTACACAAGAATAAGAAAGAAAAGCGGTAAAAAGAGAAGCGCTGCAGAAATTAAACACAAGAATAATCAAGCAGATACTGTGTATGTGCGCATATGTGTACATCACGTGAGCTGTAATGAAGATGATGATGATGATGTGCAAAAGCCGAGAAAATGTGTGTCTCCGTTGAATCTTACGATGATGATGATGTATGCGTCCTTAAATATAATTTTTATACTGCTTATTTTTAAAGACAATGTACGCAAATTTGAATAAACATATTAGTTTATACAAACTGTATTTCGTGACTTGCGTGTTTATATATATCTCTCTCTCTCTCCCTAACAAATATAAAAAAAAAAAAACCCAAAAAAACACAACAACAAAAAAAAAAAAAAAAAAAAAAAAAAAAAAAAAAAAAAAAAAAAAAAAAAAAAAAAAAAAAAAAAAAAAAAAAAAAAAAAAAAAAGATAGCCTCACTCGAACTCCACGAGAATCTCGTCGAGCTCCTTTCTCTTCAGTGCCGGCACAGTAGCATCCTCGGCCGGATAGCCGACGGGCAGGAGCAGCACGAGCTTCTCGTTGACCGGCCGCTCGAGCAGGACACGCAGCGCTGGGCCGCAGTTCAGTGGCGTCGACGTCAGCGTGACCAGACCCGCGTACTGCGAACAATTAATTAATCACGAGCAACAATGAAGATGTCGTCTCGCGGATTGTGTTGCCTTTTTTTTTTTTTTTTTTTTTTTTTTTTTTTTTTTTTTTTTTTTTTTTTTTTTTTTTTTTTTTTTTTCTTTTATTTAATTTTTTTTTTTTTTTTTGGGGGGTTTGGTTTTTTTTTTTTTTTTTTTTTTTTTTTTTTTTTTTTACAATAAAATAATACAAATTAATGCCAGGGTCACAAACTACAAGTAAAATAGTCTCTAATTATACCTGTCTATATATATATATACAAATACATAAAATACCTGAATAGCCGTGATTAGAATGCCGCAGGCGATCGCGACGCTCATCTCCTTGTAATAGTGCACCTTTCGCTTTCCGTTCGGCAGAACTGCGTAATCCTGCTTGAAGACGAGTATGAGGTAGGGCGCGTCCGTGAGGTAGTCCTTGCGCCAGTCTGTCCTCAGGGGGCCCAGGTCGGTCGTCCACTTTTTGCCCATGCGCTTCCGATAGTTGATCTCCTCCTCGAGCTCGACGATCTCGCGTACGGACCGCTTCGTGTCGGCGTTTGACACCACGACGAACGTCCAGGGCTCCGTGTGGGCGCCGCTCGGGGATGTTCCTGCTTGTTAAATGCGCGAGTGTGATAAAAAGTCGTGTATCGATGAATGAAGATACAATTTTGAAGCAGTTGCGTTCGAGTTGTTATGAGGATAAAAAAAGTTCTATCTCGATTTTTTATTTACGTATAGGTGCTGCATCAATCCTTGAGGATACTATCTCCATGTACTCAAATATTATTAATACAGTCCGATGTTGAATTTTGAGAAAACTAAATATTATGTATACATCGTATACGACTGATGTACGAACCATAACGAGGTACTATATGCAGTACGATTGAAAGCAAACAAGTGCCCAAGTTTGCTTTTACTTCTGACACACTATACATATATTATATACCTTTTCCCAGCAAAAATCGGAGATAGGTCTACCTGCTGATATAATTTAGCGTGCGGGAAAAAAAAAGTTTGGCGCAAAAAAAATACGCTACACAGGTACTTATCCGAGAGAAAGACAACAAAGGCTTTTACTTTCGCGCGGGCAGTGTATAATTAATAAGGCAGTGCGTGTATTTTCTCCCGAATCGCAAAGTATACGACAGAGCGCGCGATAAACGCAAGGTCGTTGCTTTTGCGTAACAGCAGCGCTTTTGGACTTTCGCTCGGCGCCGCTCGAAACTGTGGCGATCTTGTTTGTTTTCCCCCTTTTCTTCGTTTTTTTTT
>JAPYYV010005102.1:0-53898 GCA_030522625.1 Copidosoma aretas | reverse complement strand
ACATACGTTGTTTTCAATTTCTAGGAAGGAAGCCGTGCATTATTCAAAACTTTTCAAGGACCAGCCGATCAGCCCGATGAATAGTGCCGTTTTCTGGATAGAATACATAGTTAGAAATGGTCGAGCTCTTAAGCCCCCAACACTTGACTACTCTTGGTGGCAATTGGCTATGCTTGACATTTACATAATTTTATTATTCGTATTAGTTTTGATTTCAGCTATGATTTATATGAGCATAAAATTAGTTACAAAAATCATTTTGAAATTCTTTATCAGAAACTTGGACAGTAAAGGCAAGACATTAAAGAAAAGTCAGTGATGGTATATGCGTGCGGTTTCAGAAACAAAACCCAACAAGAAAGTTTACGATATAAATGATTTGATAGAATTTATAAAATTATTTCTTGAACATATATACTTATTTAAAAATTTTGAAAAAAAAAAATACATTTTCCTACCTCGGGCGTTTTTGATAGGCTGGTGTGCCCTCGGTGTCCGCCACCTAAGTGAGATCCAACCAGGGCTACCTTATGGTCCCTCGGGCCTGCTTCGTAGGATCCTCGGGCCACAAAATAGCCCTGGCGGCGATCGCACTTTTGTGACGAAAACTACCATTCTTATCAATTGCAACTGTTTGGAAACAAAAAATGTAACTTTAAAAGATTCTAAACAAAAAAGATTTTCGATAAGTCAGCGACGTATAAATATAGTTTGAAATATGAAACTAAGTGGTGACTAATTTTTTTATTTACCTTTGGGGTGGTGTGTATGTCACCAGGAATATTTTCTCTTGTTTTTTTTCTAAAGCGCTAATTAAAGTACATTCTTGAAAGACGAAAACTAGTGAAAAAATGTAGGCGCTAGCTGTGTTTATCACGGCTGTTTTTTTACCTTCAATACATTTCGATCCTTTTTTAAAAATATTTCAATGAAAACTTATTCAAATCCCTGTTTTGACTTGTTCATCAGTTAGAACACAAAATTTGACGTAAGTAAAAGTGCCACATAACATCAAATTTAATTGTAATTACAGCTATAATCGACTACAATATTAGCTATGATTACCTATAAAGTAGCTATAAACGACTGTTATTATAAGCTACAAATGTAGGTGTTTATAGCTGCGAATTTTAAATACATTTTTAAGATGAAAATTTGTTTATTAATCTGTTAAATCTGTTATTTGAAGGTATAACAGCCGCGAATGATGTTATCATCCATATGATAACAGTAAAATTGGCCTGTTAAGTATTTTTGAACAATAAAAAAAAAAAAAAAAAATTATTTAGAAAATTTAGGATTCACAAAATTGTTCAAAAATACTTGAACCCTTCTGTTTTCCTGTTATCATACGGATGATAACACTTATCACTTATCACGGCTGTGATTTTACCTTCAATAAAACAGATTTAACAGATTTGTAAACAATTTTTCATCTCAAAAATGTATTAAAAATTTACAGCTTTAAACTCCTACATTTATAGCTTATAATTACAGTCGTTTATAGCTACTTTATAGGTAATTATAGGTATTATTATAGCTTATTGTCATTATAATTGCAGCTTAGTATTATAGCTGATGATTTTTTACTAAGATATTCAATTTTTTACGCTTTTTTATTAAATATTTTTTCATAAACTTTGAAAAATGCTATTTTTAATTGCTGTTGTGAATAAAAATGGTAACCACTATACTTACGCCGCGCCACGTTGCGGTCGCGATTGAGACTTCTGACAATTGTCTTGGAGAAATGCGACCGCGAACGTCGCTAATGTCGCTATTGTCGCGAACGTCGCTATTGACGCGAACGAACAAATCGCTCGAAGTTGATTTTATTCAACATGTCTTCTTGGCGGTCTTGATTTTAAGCCGACGAATATTTATCAAAGACCGACAGTGATATTTTCGTTAATAGTTATTGAGAACAATGAGTGAAGATCAGGTATACAAAGATGTAAACAGTCCTCAAAGTTATTTTTTGTCAGCCGCAACTGTATATTTATAACCATTGATGGAAAATTAGTTACCACACACCATTGTTTACTAATAATGAATTCGATGTTTTAGACGAATAAAGTTTATAATTGCGGACTATGTAGTGTGGATTTCACAGTTAATCAAATCCAAAAACACAAATGTTTCATTGGATCGTCTAATTTTATGATTATGTCAGATAATAAAGTTTATCCACACATAGGAACAAAAACATTGGGTATATTTTAATTAATGTTGTTATTAAAATATAAACAGTAAATAGTGTGTTGTAACGTGTTAAATTTGCAGAAGAGATATTAATCGCCGCAGTCAAAGAACGACCACAGATATGGAACTACAAGGAATACAGCTTAACTGAACGTTCTCCAGCTATTAGATTTCAACTGTGGAATGAAATTGCAGCAATCATAAACGCTGATAAAAACAATCGTATGTATACTAAATTCTCTGAAAATGTTATGCAATCATATTCAAATATTATATTCATGTAACTCACACACTATAACTTGAATTGATCAAAGAATTTAATTTTCTTGCAGTATAGCAAACACAAAATTATTAATAATTTTTTTTCAGAATACACAATTCCTTTTCTTAAGACGAAGTGGAAAAACTTGTGTGACACTTACAGAGTCTTTTTAATCAGAGAAAAAGCGAGCAGTGATCAAGGCAAAAAATGCAAACCATGGAAATATATTCAAGAAATGAGTTTTGTCAAGAATGTAGTAGATACTGGTGATCGAAAGTACGTTTTAAAGTATACACTTGTATTATAAACACTATATACATAACAGATTTACATGATTTCAGAGTATTCTGCAATGCATCGATGCAGTCATCATTTAAAGAAAGTGCGACTGTCACGACTAATGATTCAGACGTAGAAATGTCTGAGAGCAGCAATAACGCAGAAATTCTACAAAATGATACATTTATTAAGATTATTCAATCCCTTAGCAAGCCAATACCTGCACCACAGCTAATTTTACCTCCACTTCCTCCACTCCCAGAAAAAGATGAGATTGACTGTTTTTGTTCTATGATGGAAAAGAAGTTGCGAAAGTTGCCACCAGAACTCACTGACAAAGTCATGTTTCAAATACATGAACTTCTATTCCGATTTACTGAGCATGAACAAAAAACAGAAGAAGGTCCAGAAAGTTAGTCTAGAAGTTGACTTTTTTTTACTTAGCATTTAAGATAAATGACTGAAGATAATCTTGGTAAAACCTTAATTTGTTTTGTGAGTTCCTGTTAACACGCACAACTATGCAAGTGAAATATTTCAAATTTATGAGCAAAGCAAATATGAAACTTCTATGTAAAAAAGTATAACGTTTACTGAGATATTTAAAATATACATGATATAATTTTAGTTTCTTTTGAATAATAATAAATGTTAAACTTACAATTCATAAATATGTTGTCTCCCACTATCATGCACCCAGATCATATTTTACAAGTTGTGACGTGTTTTATTCATTTATAACATTAGTGGGAGTTGAAATTTATGGAATTTTTATCACTCATGTCATATTTGATCATCTTTAACCACTACTCAGATCTTTCACTGCGATGAAAGTATTGAAGGTATGAATCTCGTATTTGTATTGCCTTACGAGAACCCACATTACTCCCAACACGACTGATATGTTTAAAAGCACTTGAGTGTTCAGAAGTTTTTCTACATGTACCAGCAACAAAAATATCTCCAACTTTTTGATCATCAAGTTCAGTGGTCATGTGATTTACATTACTATTTCCTGGGTGACACCGTCTATTTCTACTTAAATCACTTAATCGTAACCAATTGTGAAGACAAACACATGCTTGCACTACTTTCATCGTGTTGTCAACATTCATGTTTATCGTTTTGCTAAATATTTGCCAATGGCTAGATAATATTTCAAGACACGTTTCAATAGTTTTCTGTGCGCGAATTAAACGACAATTGAAATTCAGTCTTGAAACTTCTATACAGTCTTTCTGAGGATATGGTCTGAGTAAGAATGTTTTTAGTGGAAAGGCCTCGTCTCCAACAAGAACATACGGAAAATATTCTGGATCGTTGTCACTCAGTGGTGATGGATCAGGTATGTTCATATCATTGTTTTCAAATGCACGGCCAATTTGACTTTCTCTGAATATTTCCCCATCACTTCTGCACCCATAAGTTCCCATATCAACAAAAGTAAAAATGAAATTGGCATCACAAATCGCCAAGAGGACAATGCTACTGCGCTCATTTGACTTTTGATTGGATGAGCTTTCATCAGATGAAGGCTGAAAAATAATGGACTTAATCTTTTTGATGAATATTTTTCACATAATGTACATTTTTGCAATTACCTGCATCATTACGTGAACGGCATCAATTGCACCTATGCAATGGGGAAAGTTCCATTTTTTCTCAAATTCTTGTGCCAGTTTTAACCATCTGGTTTCACTTAAATCTGAAGGCATAACAATCGATACTAGTTGGTTCCAAAACGCTTTACAAGTTGTAGAAATTATGTTTTCGGCTGTTTTAATATCTATTGAATATTGACAAGACACAGCATAAATACTCTCTCCTGAAGCCAAGAATCTAAAAAAATATTGCCAACTTTAATTTAATTACAAACAATTCTCTATGGTGTAATAAAAATCAATCAACAAACTTCAATGTCAACAGCAAGCCCTGGGCAATACCAATAGATTTTTTAAAGCAGTTTTGCTTTTGCAACTCTGGTCCGGTCAGAGTAATCAAGTTCTCAAACTGTGTAGCTGACATTCTTATGTAACTGTGAAAGCTTAAGTCTTCTAAAACTTCTGGTTCATTGATTAGTACAAACGAATTTTTCACATCACTTTTGTTCAGATCAATTGTTTCTCTTTTTGTTACACCGCAAGACTTTTTTTGCTTTTTAATACACAATGAAAGGGCTTGAGTTGCATCTGCTAATCGTTTCTTTCGAATTACCTCCACTTGATTATGGTAGATTAGCATACAATTAGTAAGCCATTTGTGACAAGCATCACGATATTCTTCGTTGGCATCCATTTTTCCAATTTGTTGAGAATTGTCACTTTGATTCTTGTTGAAATAAGATCACAAAAAGTAAACGCCTCCTCTTCTAACTGCATGTGACTGACTGTTTACATATTCTAAATATATGTAAGTTGTTATACTTATAGATATATAATAATGTCAACAATCAACAAAATGTCAACTTTCGCAAAGGCCGCCGTCTGCTATAACAGAGTCCTCAGAAGAAATAAAAGTTGCATGCGGCTGCAGTGATGTTAGGTTAAGTTTATGTGTATTTAAATATTTTCCCTATACCCGCGGGTTTTGACATATTAGTAGAGAGAATACTAAATAATAAGTATATATACTTGCTTTGACAGTTTGTCGCGTAAAGTGTAATGCATCTTAATTTGCTCCAGAGTCCAGAGTATCCAAAGTCTTTCTTGTTTAAATAACCAGTACAACTTTTGGATTGGTTCCTTGAATTTCTTCAAATTACCTGTTGAATTGTTGTGATGTCAACCATCATCATGATTATCATGAGATTCATCATGAGCTAGTATACTTGGTATATTTAGTATACTTTTTTCATTGTTGTTTGCACTTTCACTCACCCTGCCCTTGAAAAAATGTCAGATCTGTTATTTAATTTGTGAACGAATTGAAACTTAGTTTACTCAACACGAAGGAAATAACATTCATTCGGAAAAAAAAGAAATTTGTTACATTTATGATCGTTCTATTTTCCATACATGACTTCGTCGTTGAATCAAAGTCCAAAGAACATCCCCTTTAACCTTATTTCGGTTGAAAGCGGGTTGGCGCTTTGTCACAGATTACAATTATAAAATATGATAGTTTGACCCTGCATGAACATTATCCTTATTATAAGCTCCAACTAATTTTAGTGGAGAAACTTTGTGAAAATATTTTCTAATCTGATTTTAGATATCGACAACTATATTACGTCAATTGGCCTTTTTTGTGGAGACCATCGGTGGCGTTGCAGACAGACGTCACAAAGATATCATGGCATAGTTTTTCATGCTGCAAGAAAGTATTTATGCACTCAACAAGTTTTAATCAACTCGTAAGTATAATGGAAAAAAAAAATTAAGTTTTCCGTTTACATTTATCAATACGATTAATACACTTAAAATAAATATAAAATTTGTTTGCCTGTACAGCCTTTGGAGAAGAAGGAAATTTATTAAACATAATAGCAAGACATGGATATTAATATATAATAAACACTTGTACGTAGTGACTTTATATGATGCGACGTCTAATTTTTCACGGCCACTTGAAAACCAGACCTTCACGATCATTTGCCGCCTGAACTGCCTGAAGAGAGAGAACTAATCAACCGATGTCGTGCGACTTGTGCGTCGCGTCGATCAAAGTTAGCGCGCACAAGCGATTAATAATACGAGCAAAAAAAATCGTCGGTATAGTTAGTTACATGTTACATCATATATAAAATTATAAATGTATTAGTAAACTCAAACAGACGTCTGAAAGAAGTTTTTTTTTTTATTTTAGCGCAGCTGGCATGGGGGGCTGAAGGTTGTCGTTTAGGAGAAGGAAAATCCCAGCAGTGGAGCGAACGAGAGAGAAGGAGAATTTCAGTGTAGCAGCGAAGTAGCGGACGATTCGTCAATTCGCGTCTACTTAGTTCGCGCTCAACCAGTATCGGCATTGCTCGCGTGTAATAACAAACATCGCGTATGGAGAACAATATCAATTAAAAGAGAGGAGAGAAAAATGTCGACTGGTTGACGTCGCCGTCGCCTTCGCTGTATATATTATGAACGAACATAAAAAACGCGATTGTTTGATGTATTCTGGAGCTGAATTTGTGCCTGCCTGCTGCAGCAGTACACATCTATTGAGGAGCTGAAGGAAAGAAGAGGATTATTAGAAGCCATTGCCAATAAATAATCAGTGGTTAAAAACCAGCAGGCTTATCTTCTGCGTGTTACCTGTATAACATGAGTACGTCTAATATATATGGTTGATACGTATATTGGTGTATATGCTTGCGGGAGCGCCTCCTCTTTTCCACCCACTTTTGTGAACTCTCGAGGGACACTCAAACTCAAGACTCACCCCCATTGCAACGCAATCAACTAAAATCAAACGCTCCACATGTTCAGTCAAATCAACAAAATACGCAAGCATACAGGTATACAGAGCCAGTGATAAAATTCTGCTAATTTAATTAACAAAAAAGGAAGACTGCTCAATCCCAGGGGAAGGTGTGACGTGTCCTCGTCGGGATTGACCTCGTCGTATTTGCACGTCTTGTGTGATTCATACGCTTTGAGAAACAAACAGGTACCTACAGACGAGAAATAACATTGACGTTGTACCTTCGTGCGTCCTGAAGAAGATACACTGGTACAACGCATGTAGTGCTGCTGTCGTGGTCGTCGCATGTCGCACCTGCAGCACACGTGTGCGTGTGTATATACATATACATTCATTATCACTGTCATCATCAGCATTATCAGTAATAGCATCAGCTGTAACAACGCAATACTTAGTTAGCTAGATGCTAGACGCAACAACATTCAGCGCTATATCCATCTGCGTCGACGTGTACCCCGACCGACCAACTTATAACGTCACAAGAAGCTTAAACGTACATATAACTGTCTGTACAGACACAGAGTCTGTGTGTTAAGTAGTGCGTGGGAGTGAGTGCAGAAGTGGGAGAGCGAGCGAGCAAGTATAGATATCAGAGGCGAAAATCGACGAGCGAGTGCGTGATACACAGAGCCCCCCTTATGTCAAGCCACTCGGCGGCTGCTCGTCGGGGAGTAAGCAGCAGCAACAACAACAAGAGCAGCAGTAGCAGCAGTTGTTGTTCTTCTACGACAACGGCGCCGACGACGACGACGACGACGAGGAGTAGGAGGAGGAACGCCGAGGACGAGGAGGACGACAGGAGGACGAGAAAGAGAAGGAGCCGCGCCGGCGCCAGCAGTAGCTTTGGTAGACCAAAGCAGTAGTGGTGCGGAAAAAGCCTGGTCGCCGGCTCCAGCATGAAGAAGCTCTTCTCTAAGATCGACAACACCGCCGCGAAGGAGACCAACAGCTACCTGGGCAAGGTCTTCGTCGTCGGCCGGCACACCGTCACCGTCGAGGAGGTCCTTGCCGAAGGTAGGCTCGAACTCTCGTTCTTCTCTCGTCTTCTCTGGTTTCATATTTGATGTTGCTTGTTTTTGTTTTTTTTTTTCTTTTTGATATGTCGTACTTGTTATTATATTGCTCATATAGGCTGTATAATAACGTATCAAGAGAAGATAATGGCTTTGCAGTGTGTCTAATGTGTGCTCGGTCGTCTGCTCGCTCTATTTGCTCTGTACCCTCTATACCTACTGTCCTCCTATTTCTCCACCTCCGCCTCCTCCTCCTCCGGCTTTTTGACTTTCCCGTGATCTACTCTTTTTGTCCTTAAACTGTCCATCTCCTCGACGTGCAGGCAAACTCTATCATTTATGCATAAAGTGATTTTTTTTTTAAGGATAAGGATCGTTGTATTTGCACTGAGGATCCATTTTATTCGTTCGTTATTTTATTGGAAAGGCCGAGAACTGAGATAAAAACTACGCGCTCTCCTTTTGCTACCCACTTAATCAGAGTATGCTTATACCCATGGGAGCAAAAATAATCGATTTTATGAACTTGCTTTTAATTTCTCTTCCTTCATTTTTCGAGAGAAGAGGGGCGAGCTTGAGTTCACTGTTATAACGGAAATGTATATTGCTAGAATGCTAGGTATAATGCTTGTGAGAGAGAAGGAGCGCTGGAATTGATATAGGTGTCTATTGTTGCTCCTTTCATTCCTCTCCTTTAAGTTGTTTTCCATCCATCGGAGAGACGATACGTTTTTTGCATTACCTGCGATGATTATGCTATAAATTCAAAGCACTACCGTTGTGAAATAGATTAGAATCGGGGTCTCTTGATAGTTGCTTCATACAATAAGTGAATGTTTCTTATCAAAGATCGTAAGACATGAATAAAACTTTTAGATGCTGAATTCAGAAATTTATAAATTGAGAAATCTTTTATAACTTTCAAATTATATAGTTTTTATTATTTTATAAAACCACTAGAACTGTAATTTTAGACTATTGATATTTGCGTTCATTTTGAGCTTGTACAGTACTTTAAAGTAAAAAATTAATAAAGTGTATTTTGTCTACTATTACCTTGACTATGACTGTGTAAAATAAACAAGTATTACAAAGTCAATAGCTTATTTTGCTGCATACCATAAAAGTATTAAATACCTTTTTTACAAGAATTATTTGATAATATTTCGTCCAATCAAACTTTTTTGACGTAATTCTAATTAAAGTAATTTCAAAGAAGTCAATGTACGGCCAACCTTACATATACAATCAAGCTAGTCATAAGGGGATGGAGCTAAATACTTAGTATATAATGTGCTTGCTTTCAAATCAAGCTTGAATCATTACAAGCTTTATATATTTACCACCAGCAATGTCTGACACAATAAGAAACATCGCTATGATTGATTTTAATAGAAAACCTTTGAATCCTTGAAATACCAGAGCCATCTTGTAATATATATTTTTTAATATAACATCATTAAATATTTTACTGCAATAAATAAATTATGATGATTGAAAGAATTTAGGCTCTACAAAAATATATATTTTTACGTTTGATACTTGTTTTTTTTTCTTTTGTTTTAATTTTAAAGTAAATTTTATTTTTGCACTTTACGAAATCTTTGAATATTTTTTATAGGAGGATTTGCCATAGTCTTCCTAGTCAAATCTTCAGGTACTCGCTATGCACTCAAGCGCATGTACGTCAACAACGAACATGATCTTAGTGTTTGTAAAAGAGAAATACAAATTGCGGTAAGAATTTTTTACAAATAAATTTGAGCATACTTAATGCATTTTATTTTCAATTTATGTTTGGCTACGCTTAATAAGCGTAATAAATGCATTAAAAAACTTTGACCTCTAAGTAGCAGTATTATTGATAAACATACTTTAGGCTCCCTGATAGTAGTCGATAACAGAGATATGAAATACCCATATACAGTAAACAGTGTTTGATAGTACATATCTCGTAAAAGTATACAATTATTGCAATGTAATTCACCGAATTTCCGATATTTTTTCCTTCGAATTTTTTTTCATTGATTAACTTGGCGCAAATTATTTTGTTAAAACTTTCGAAATCATTCAATAATAATCGTTAATGATTGTGTATTTTTTTATTTTCAGAGTAACTTAAGTGGACACAAAAACATTATAGGATATGTAGACAGCAGTATTACACACACAGGGGGGGGAGTTCACGAACTCCTTCTCCTGATGCCTTATTGTAAAACCCAAGTTCTTCAAATGATGAACAGCAGGTACAAAATGCCCCAAAATATGAATTGTATAATATTTTTACAAAGTAAGAATCCTTATTCAACTCTCCAAAAATATTATTGATTAACAGGTTGCAGACAGGATTTAGTGAACAAGAAGTGCTTCAAATATTTTGCGATACTTGTGAGGCTGTGTCTCGCCTGCACCATTGTCAAACTCCTATTATACATAGAGATTTAAAGGTATATTCTGCAGAATAATAAAATTTCATAGCTAAATAAATGAGTATTCGAGATAACCACTTTATATGTGTATGTGCAGGTGGAAAATATTTTATTAGCTGATTCCGGGAATTATGTATTGTGCGATTTTGGCTCGGCGACGGGAAAAGTGCTTAATCCAAGCATGCATGGAGCCTCTGTTGTTGAGGAGGAAATAAAAAAATATACAACGCTTAGTTATAGGGCACCAGAAATGGTCGATATGTACGGTGGTCAGTCGATAACAACAAAAGCTGACATATGGGTGAGTTACGAAATTTAACATGCACATCGAAAGTTAGCAAAAATGAAAAATGGTTTATTTTTACAGGCTCTTGGTTGTTTGCTCTACAAATTGTGCTTTTTCACTTTGCCTTTTGGAGAAAGTCCTCTTGCTATTCAGTCTGGAACCTTTACCATTCCAGACAATTCTAGGTAAAACGTAAAAAACGTAGTAGAGCCTGATTCGGTAATAAGGAGTTGTCGAACACTAATAAATAATTCGTCCACAGATACAGCAAATCGTTACACTGTTTGATTCGTTTTATGCTGGAAACCGATCCGGATCTGAGGCCTGACATCTATCAAGTATCAGCCGTCGCATTTCACATTTCAGGCAAAGAGAATCCCGTTCAAAATTTACTCGTAAGCATTTTTTGACCACTTAGAACTTTTTTTCAATCAGACAAACGCATTGATCAACAAAATAATATTCGCAGAAAGCCACGACGCCAACGGTAGAGACCCTACCCTGTCCGCCTCTCGAGTCCGAGTCGATCAAACGTTCGTCGTCCATAAAAATACCGAAAAGCGCCCCAGTAACGGCTGTCGAGGGCACGTCCGTCACCCCGAGACAGCGACCCAAGGGCCAGAGTGTTAGCACCGGCCCGATAAGTCTGAGCGGTCAGATAGTCAGTCAAATATCCGGCCAGGGCAACCCGCAGCAGCAACAGCAGCTGAGTCCTGCGGGCGGCGGCAGCGGCAACGCCATTTCCTATGTGCAGGTCAATCAACAGATCACGCCCATCAACGCCCCGCAAGCTTTCCTCCAGCCGCTCCCCGGTAGTAGCAGCCAGTCGTCCTTTGCTCAAGTACCAGCGCCGCACGTTCCCTCGCCCGGCCAGACCACCCCCTTCGGACCGCCGCCCTTCAGCCAGTCGCAGAGCCCCATGTCCAGTCACTCGCCCCTAACTCAGCAGTCGCCAGTCACAGTGCCAGACAAGAGCCCCTATTACTTTGATTCAAGGCCGCCCGCTGCTCCAGGTACTGAGGAGATCCTGGAAGCCCTCTTTCCCCCTTCTGGTGAGTCCTCTCTATTATACTTGTGACAAAATTAACGTGTGCTGAAAACATCCGGTAAAGCGATCGATTATTTATACATGTATTTCGTTCCAGGGTATCCCGACCCGTTCAAAGATGACGGCCGCTCCCAGCCCTCTGCTGCAGTACCCGCGAAAATCCCACCACCGGTCGCGCCGAAACCCAACGCCTCGAAAGTCGTGCAGAAGCTGATCACGTCTCCGGGTGGCACGGCTCCTTCGAACAAGTTTTTACCAGTCGGACAGCAGCAGCAGCAGCAATTATCGTCCGTATCCATCGCTGGGCACAGCGTCATGCCACCACCGCCCATTACTCTACCCAAGCCCGTCAACAAGACGGAGAGCCTTAGTCAGAACATAAGCTCGAGCAGTTCGCCCCCCGATAGTCCGACCTTGGGCTCGGCTTCGCGGCATCGGCGAAACGTTAGCGACACGAGTGCGTTCAACAAGTGAGTTTTGTCGCGAGATTTGTACTTTAGTAAATCCTTGGAGTCAATGACTTTTTTTTTCTTTTATATACAAATTCGAATTAAAATGATTCTTTTGTGTATTGCAAAAGAATATTGCGAATACGCAAATTATAAATTGTGTCACTCGTTGAACGAAAAATATTTATAGAACAACACAATTCCAAGATACTTGGGTACTATGGTTATTAAATTTTTATACTCTTTCAGATTCATTTTTAGCTACATCGTATCTAATTTTTGCGCATACTATATTACATAAATACCTACGAGGTTTCACACATTGATTCTCGTTCTTTTTTTTTTTTTTTTTTTAATTCGAATTCAACGAAATCAATCATATTATCAATCATAAGAAACATCAACAATCACAATACTGTATTTTTAATTTTTTACATCTCTTCTGTACGACATTCGTGACGTCACGCTTTGACGACAGAAACGTCAATAATTTCAGAGTTTTTGCGAACGAGACCTCTCAGTTCCTAGCGGCATACGAAGCGTCCGTGAAACCGCGCACCGAGGATGCCTCGTCGCCGCCTGAAATACCCGTGGACATGAAGCCCGGGATCGGTGCAAGCGCATCGCATGTACGTATTGTAAGTAGATAAGCGCACCGTTTTTTTTTTTTTTTTATTTCTTTAGTTTATTGTTTATTCAGTTTGAATCCCGATACGATTAATTACTTTTTACGTGAAATGTCGAAAATATTTAATGAATCAGTTGATACTATTTTGTGTAGTTCGCTAATTACTATATGGTTTTTATTACCAAAGTAATTACTGTGATTACTTTTGTTGTATCTATTGATAAATACATTGACAAAAATAAATGTTTTTCAATTCCAACATTCATAACGTAATACAAAATAATTACAAAAAACTGTTACATTCGATTTATTTTTGAGTTTATTATCTTTTCATCGTTTTAACCTTTTTACTAAAAAAAAAAAAAAAAAAAAAAAAAAAAAAAAAAAAAAAAAAAAAAAAAAAAAAAAAAAAAAAGACCACCGACACTTCCGTTTGAGCAAGCCTAGCCATCGGTGTGATCCAGAGAATTCAATTAACCCACTTTCCACTTTTGCACCAATACGCACTTGGCATAAGTAGTATATCACTTGAGGTCTTCATTGGCAAAACTTTTTCTTAATCCGTTACTATTTTCGCGGCACTTTAATCCTATCGATTTCCATACTTGGCGGGGAAAAAAAATGTATAAATTTAGGGTGAACTATCGAGCATCTCGACGACGGAGAATCGATCGCTGAGCGTGGACGTGGCCGCCTGGAATCCCTTCGAGGACGCCCAGCCGTTCAGCCAGCTGACGGAGGACCACATTTTCGGCGCCGAGTTCGACAAGATCCGGAGAGGTAGCAACAGCAGCATCGCCGGCGTGAAGAGCCGCGAAAGTCTCGTCATGACCTGTACGGACTTGCCGAAGGATCCCTTTGAGTCGGCTCCCTTCAGTATGCCAAGTGAGTTTTGCCAAACTTTGCCTGGGGGAATTGTTAATCGACTAAAGCATACTTTTTCTTTACTTGGGTACCTGTAGAGTAAAAGAGTTTTCTTTTAATAAAATTTCTTTTGACGTACCGCTGTATTTTATTCCGGGTATTTTTGCATTTCAGCAGGCAAAAAGAGCAAAATAGGAACAAAGACTGCAGCCATAGCCGGAGGTAATGCATGAGAAATTTTATTTTACTCCTCTCACTCGATATTTCACTCTTGTCTGTAAAAAACGGCTAACTTAGGCGGCAATCCAATTCTTTGTTGACAAATCTCGGGATTTGCCGAGAAGCTTTTATGCGCAGCGTAAGCTATAAGAGGATGAGACAAAGGCTATTTTGTAAGAGATTTATTTTTTTGGGCAAACTTCGAGTCGCACAGCGCAAAGGTGTTAGTCGATGGTCATATCTCCATTCCTCGGTTTTATT
This sequence comes from Copidosoma aretas, assembly GCA_030522625.1. Lineage (NCBI taxonomy): Eukaryota > Metazoa > Arthropoda > Insecta > Hymenoptera > Encyrtidae > Copidosoma > Copidosoma aretas. The sequence continues at coordinate 39,545 of JAPYYV010005102.1, read as the reverse complement.
GACTTGAGTGCACGAGGGCAGTCAAAAATGATATACTATAATAATGTAGAGACGCTATCAAACCAATTCTTGTTTTTTTTTTCAATTGCTAACTAAGTGATTGATAATATCACATGTCTTTCACTTTAGAGTAAAACTGCTTAAGATTATTAGCGCGAACAATTGTGATTATTTTAAGATTCGTACGAATACGTTTGAAAAATTTATTATTTAAAAAGTTCTAGTCCATAGATCGTTGATTATATGTGTATCATAAACCATTACAAGTTCGACCATTTAATGGAGCTACCAATAGTTTTTCTAATATATTTCTCTTTTTCCTTTCTACAATAATTTGTAGAAATCATTTTTTTTGTTCAATACCAACAATTACTACACAGATATAAACTTAATTGATTTTTTGTAAGTCTCTGTTGTGACTGTTAATCCAAAGTTACACACGCACGTACTGTGGTCCTTAGTCAATAAGAATTTATATTGAAAATACTTTTCTCCGAAGCTTTGAAGCATATCACTAACAGAGTTTTTTTTTTAATTTCTTGATAATTTTTTTTAATTCAAAGGAAATGTCCTGTGATTTGATATTTGTTAAACTCAATAGTGGTATTTTGACGTTCAAATTATTGATAAATTTTTAAACTAAGTTTTAATAATGAATTATTAAGAATATTTACGAGATTTTTATGTAAACTACTTGAAAACGTAACTCAGGTGATATTAACTAAAAATTAAAAGCAGTAACGCATACATAAGATTTAAAAACTTTATCTGTCGCATAATTGACTGTTTTCGTAATTGAGAAATAAAACAAAATTCAAGTCGATCTTAAAGTTGTTGTAAATATTATAGCCGATGGTGGACGTTAATGTATAATGTTGGAATTTTTGAAAGTGATGCTCGTGCGAATACATGTCGTGACTTGATTGCAAATGAAAAAATGGCCAAAAGAGGGAAATTGTTATTGTACTTGTATGATAGTACATATAATAAACAAAAAAAAACGAAAATACAATGTTAATCGTAAATATCAAGTATGAAAACAATGTTTTATTGCAGAAGCGCCATCAATAATTTAATCGGATAGTAGCTTTAATGATTGTATAATATACATATAAAATAGCTAATAATTACAATCATTTGAAGACATGGAGTAATACATATTTTTCGCGATGAGAATCATGTAAATTAAAGAAAATGGAGTATATGGAAAGAAAAAAAATATTTGTGCACTTATCGAGCACGGAAAAAACGACTTACTCTTAATTTGCGTATGCATATCCATATTATACACGTAATTATATACATATAAATTTATATACATAATCAATCTTCTGCGAATAAAGAGAAGAAAAGAGGATCAAGTGAATCAACCTGCACCACATTCTGTATATGACTATATGACTATAAATAAGTAGTGAGACAAAGTTAAAGTTATATAATTTTTTTGATGCAGTAAATCTTTTTCCATCTCTCTTTTTGTGTGTTGCGTGCTGGCACGATATACGAACGATAATAAAACATTCTTTCCACTCTCTTGGCTATATACGTATAAATACAAAATACATATAGAGATTATATTTTTTTCTTCTTCTGTGCTATAAAAAAATGTATTTTACGTATAAAAAAATAAGAGTTACAAAGGTATAATAATAAACGCAGATATTTTCCATGATAACGAAATGTATAAAATATGTGAAAGACGGACGTATTAACTTGCAACATACGACAGTTGGGGGAAAAAACCCCTGTGGTGGTGATAATAATGATGTTGAAGTAGAAAAAAAATGAACGATTGCGAATGTCTTGTGGAGTCTGCAGCATGTCCGAACTTTAGTGATTAATTATTATTAATTATACGTATGGAAAAAATATTTTTTAGAGTAACAAAACGCTTGCTTGTTTGTGTGTATTAGTTCGATGTTTTTTTTCCTTTTTTATTAATTTTTTTAATTAAGTATTTTTTTTACCACACATGACGTCTGTTTCGTTAGACATTATGTCTGTCTATCGCCACGTGACGGAACTGCAAATAATGTTAACCAGATCACGCACTTTACTGGAATCAATTTCTCTAATTCAAATTTTTTTTTTTTTTTTTTTTTCTCTAAAAAAACAAATTGGTACTTTCTTACTCTGGCTTCTTTGGTGCTCTGTTATACATCCCATATGTGTGAACCGGGTGCTTTTTGGTAGTGACTTGTTTTTCTGCCCACTGTCTGGAACACCCTAATGAGTTCAGGAGGCTTTTAATCATATGTAATTATTATTGGTAAATTAACTTTCGTCTGATTATTTTTCGTTTTTGTTTTGTTTGTTAACATAAAATTCCATTCATGAAATAATTATCGCTCATATATATATTTATATCTAGTTGGCCTTGAAAATAGATTGTATGTATGCATATAATTCTTTTTTCTAGGAATACTTATGTTACATAATCAATTAATATGACTCACTTGTAAATAATGTGTACAACCATTTATACAGCAATCATGCGCGAAATCATTGCCTCAGTAATAGTTTAGTGGTATTAAGCATATACATTTTAATTAAATTTGTCCCTCTTAACTTTTGTTTTGATATAGATTTATATACTATTAATTGTTTACGTTTTTTGCTGCATCATGTCTTTAATTATGTTTAATTGTATGCAATTGTTATGTAATTTTTTTACTTTTTCGGACAAAAAGTTTAATTGCAGATCTCATCCACAAATGATTATTCAAGTCAATCGTGTTTCAGTGAATAGCAAAAAAAAAAGTTTTGATTGCTTCCGTTTTCGAGCAACGACAGTCGTATTAAAGAGCAGTTGTAAAATGTTTCAATTTTTGTATTTGTTGAAAGAAAACGGATGTCTTTGTGAGAGTAGTTAAGGAAAAGAAAGGGAACTAGTATGTATTAAAAAAAAGATCGATCGTTATTTTAAATGTAAAAAAAATATCGGTGATCATCGAGTGAGCCTGAACAATTTTTTGAGGCATTGCTGTGTAAATTACGAAAAAAATAGTGATGTTGACAGCAATAAATAACATGTATATTAGCAAAAAGTATTTTGTCTTGTTTTTTCATAGTTGATCGATACACGTGCAAAACGCAGCAATGTTGTTGGTTTATTTTATTGACTTGGGCAGAATTTCTTACGATATTTTTTTCTTATCATTTTTTCATAGAGTAGGTATTGCATCTTCGTATTATTTTTATCTAAAAAATTTCCATTCCGTCTTTTTGTAGACATTAACGATATATTTGTTATTTTTTAGAATAATATTTTATTTGAAACTAGAGATCATCTATTTTAATCGATTCTTTTAATCATATGTATTCCATCGTGCTATTTTTCTAGTGCAAGTTATAAAAGTTGAAGACGAATTTAGAATTGTTTGGATAAAATATTCAAAGTTAAAAACATTTACTGCGTTTTCCACGTCTGAACTCCCTCCCCCAGAATCTGATTAGGACTGTTCCAGACGATAAGGTGGCACTACTAACATATTCTATAGCTTTTTATTTTTCACACTCATCGTCTTTTCATCATAAAAAAAAAAAAAAATGATCTTATGATCACAAACTCTTTGAAAATAGACTCGTGGGTGTGTGCTTTTGGCCAAAGCAGAATTGAGTCACGTTCTTGCACACTTCTTTGTACAATAATCTGATATATACATACTTGCACTGTCTGCAGCAGACCTAATCAGACACCTCCTCTCTGACTATTCTATAATAATGTATTCATAGTGGATAAAGTTATTCTCGTAATGATTAATACCATTCATTTTTTTTCCAACCAATGGGTGTTTGTGTTTGGTGAACAAAAAACTACGTTTGGCGTAGAGATGAAGTATCTACCTATCCTATGCTGCTATTTTTTTTTCAACTTTTTTTTTGTAGATAAAAAGTGTAGTAGGTAAGTATTTATTTGGCTTGGTTTATTTGAAGAACTAACTACATTAATACATCAACAATTTGTTCAGTACATGGAAATAAAAATTTAATGAATTTCATTGTAATTATTATAGAAAAAGTAAAATGGTGATTTATCTCAATCAAATGAGTAAGAACTATACAGTTTTTGTTGAAATTTAATCATAGTAATTCATTTGATGAATAAAATTGTTGAAAGCTTAGAGCCATGAATGTTTTTTACAAAATCATTCGCAACAAAATTTTCCAACAAAACTGTCGATGAAGGGTCATTTTGAAAAAAGATACATTTTTTTCAAATTCATTCAATTTACACTCTATTAATGTGCATTAACGTTTCTACTCATATATCACGAAAAAAAATCACAACTGTAAATACGTGGTTAAAATTCATGAAGTTGCTCGATTGTAAAAAAAACCACATGATTTTCCAATTAAAACTCGTATAGCCACTTACCTGTGTTTTCGGTTGAGTTCGACAATATCGTTATTGAAAAGCCTACGTGGTGGACACGACAGTATGGTGAATCATACCATATTCTACCCTCTTAGCACGCGAATCAAATGGAATGACGTTATTCAGAGAGGTAAATCACCTTGTCCATAAAACTCCATCGATAGATTAGAAATATCGTGACACAAATTATCGTATCCCACTTTGCCATACCTCTTTATTTGATTCCCATACGCGAAGGAACAAGGAAGTCGTGCAGAGGGAGAGGTGATTCGCCAGACTGTTTTGGCCGCTGTATTGGTTTTTGAACGTCGTTACCGCTGAACTCTACCAAAACACCGGTGGCAAATCGTGTTTTAATTTTTAGATACGGTATTATTGCCACATGGTTTTTTTTTTTTTCAATCGCGATGGGACTCGCGTTTCTCAAAACCAATATCACGACGAAGAATGAAAATAAATTTTCCAACAACCCTCAGAATAACCCAGAGCTTTGGCCACATCGCAATGACTAACAACTCTGCGTCTTATTTGCTCTCGTGAGACAGCAAGAACAACAACAGCAGCAGCAACGTACCCAAGGATTCCCCATTAAAACCCCGTTCTTCTTCGATCTGTGCAGGCGTAGCGTCGAGCAGTCCGCCGAGGCACAGGCCACCGCAGCCGCCCCCGTCGGCCGCGATCCAACAGCAGCAGCAGCAGCCACCACCACCGCCGCCGCAGCCACCGGCGATCGTCCCCTCGACCCAACTGGCCCGGTGGAGTCCGGTCGACGGAGCCCCTACTACGGAAGCCGCCACCACCACCGCCACCACCACCCCGGCTGACGACGAGGCCTCCCTGCTCCAGGCCGCGGCGTCCGGTCCCGTCTCGCCGCCCTTCGTCCGCGCGCCCATCGAGGACCGCTCCAAGTACGAGAAGCTCGCCTTCAACGCGGACGAGGTGTCGAGCGACAGCGAGGACAGGGAGAAGCGCCAGCTCCTCCTCGCCGACAAGAAAAAACGCCGCAGGGTCAAGGCCGTGCTGGACCGGGCCCGTCACCGTTGTTGCGCCACCACCACCACCGAGCACCAGTCGAGGAGGTACGACTCGGACGACGAGGAGGAGGAGGAGGAGGAGGAGGAGGAGGAGGAGGACTCGATCGGCTCGGCGAGCGATTTAAAGGCGATGAACGACGAGGAGGAGGACGATAAGCTCGGGAGGGGTCCGAAGCGAAAGGACGGGGACGAGGCTGACTGCGACGACGACGACGGTATGGACGGCGCGGGCGGGCGGCGGAGGAGGGCCGACGGGACGATATCCGAGAGCGCGCGGACCTGCGGTAGCTCGGCCTATCACGCGGAGTGCGAGTCGGTGGCGACCCACGAGGATCCGGAGCAGCTGAGGGCGCGCCGGCTCAGGCGCATTCACAACCAGCAGCAGCTAAAGTTGCCACCGACAGCCGACCCGGTCGTCGGGCACCAGTACGGCGAGCAGCCGCTCCTGCTGGACGACGAGCTCGATCCCGAGTCGAAGCCCGAGCAGACCCGCGGGGACCCGTTCGTCAAGCACCAGTACAACTTCAAGCTCCACCATCACCACCACCACCACCACCACCACCACCACCATCTTCAGCCGAAACAGCTCGTGGTGCTTAACGGCGACAGTTCGTCCGAAGAAGAAGAAGAAGAAGAAGAAGAAGAAGACGATGGCAGGGATGCCGACGAGAAGAACGGCAAGCTGGAGCCGCGCGCGCCGAAGAACGGGCTCTGGAAGCTCGACGAGGACGTGTTCGCGCTGGCGCCCTTTCCCAAACCGGGCGCGGGATCGAGGAAGGCCACTGCCGCGGCAGAAGTAACAGCGTCGCGTGCGCCCGTCGCCGCCAGTTCGCCGGTTGTATCGGCCAATCTGGTGGACATTGGCACGGACGACGACGGTGGCACCAAGAGCGAGGAAGGTGACAACAAGCAGAGCAGCGTGCCGAGGTACGTCTTCGAGGGCGTGCCGCCGACGCCGCCGAGGAAGATCAGTCTCGAGCAGCCGAGCACCACCAGCGAGGCCCAGGAGAGGGACCTGTTTGGCTCGTCGCCCTTCGAGTCGAGCTTCGGCGACCCGTTCGACGGCATCGAGTGCCAGCCGGTGCCGGTCGTCGCTGCCCAGCCGGTCTTCTCCCCCGTGTCCTCGTCGGTCACCTTCCCCTCCTCCTCCTCCTCCTCCTCCGTCTCCAAATTCGGTGTGGTCACGGTGGTGAATTCCAACGCAAGGCTCGAGGACTCCCCGAAGGACCTGTTCGGCTCGATACCGTTCGACGAGCTGACCTCCCTGGCCCCGAGCTGTAGCGCGCAGCAGCAGAGGCCGACGTCGCTGCCCCTGACGCAGTCGCCGACCTTTGTCGACAAGGCTTTGAACACCATCCTGTCTAGCACCCACTCGACCCACTCGGGCCACCTGCCTCCCATCTGCAACCCGACCTACGGCATGCCGGTCGTCACGGTCGCGCTGCTGAACAACCTACAGGGCCAGAAGAGCTCGCAGTCGCTGTGCATAGAGGCTCTGTCCCCGGACGGGGAGGAGGAGGAGGAGGTAGAGACGGGGGAGGACCTGATGGTCATCGGGGGCAGCTCGCCAATGTCGCCGGAGCCCCTCGTCGCCCAAGACTCATCCAAGTTCAAGAAGCACCTGCACAAGCACTCCCACCACCATCACCACCACCATAATCTGGAGAAGGCGTCGAAGCACGACAAGTCCAAGTACTGCCTGATCAATGAGCACCGGCGCGGCGACGGGATAAACGTGCTGCCCTCCAAGATCTGTCTGCCCGCGTCCAAGAGCGTCAAGTCCGCGGCCGGAAAGAAGCCGTCCAAGGGCAGCAAGAAGACCAGCGGCGTTGTCACGGCGGGCTTCAGCAATCTGAGCTTCGAGGACTTTCCGAGCGACGAGAACAACGAGGAGAGCGTGAGACACGCGGGAACCAGGGCGGCCTACGAGGTGATCAAGGAGCCCCAGAGGCGCTTCGGCTCGCTCAAGAGGAGGAGCAACCCCTTCACGTGAGACGGGCTGCAGGGCGCTGCGAGCGGCTTCAGGAGGTTGTGAGGGGTGTTCTAGTATTGTTATTGCGTTTCGCTTTGGCTCTTTGCTGAAGCAACGAGGTGGGCTTGAGTATTATTTATTTAACGTATGATCTTTTTTTTTTTTTTTCTTTTTTTTTTATCATGTTTTTCTCACGGTACAACAGAGTTCTTAAAACGTATTTTTTTTTTTTTTTTTTTTTACATCTCCCCTGTCCCTGAGGAAACTATTTGTGTTTTTATTTTGTTTTTTTTTTTTTTTTTTTCAACATCTCCCTAGTACCTGAGGAAACTGTTTGGCAGCTGTAAAGAGTGTGAGATAATGTTTAGTGTACGATGAATTTTTTTTCTTTTTAGTATCTAAAAGGAGTAATGTTTATATCACTTGGTTTTTTTTCTCGAGTCTGACGTGACTTGTAAGCTTGCAGGTCACAAGATGTATAGCAGATGAAAAAATCGAGTGTCATTTATAGTATTTAGTCACCTGTGTAAACTTGTATCAAGACTCGCGCGTTGGCAGTTTAATTTTTATTACGATATATAATGCACTAATGAGAAATTGTAGGAATCCACTTTTTTACTTAGAAGGAAAACAAATCTATATCTTTTATAACTGTTATTAAATGTGAAATATTTTACAACGTAGTCAAACTCGTATTCAGGTATGTATATATTATATCTCCATCGTAACTCTAGTATTTTGTGAATCACGTTACGATAAAAATATCTATACTATTACATACATTATCAGTGTATTTATTCCATGTGATTTATGTTATTGCAGTATTTGATAAACAAAATCTATTTTATTTTTCAACAATTTAACGTTTAATGTATATTTTGTAGGGAAAAAGGGAAAAAGGGAAAATATTCTTGAAACTTAATGACACTCGTATTCCGGCAGTTATAGAGAACAAACCGTTCCCTCCGTCAAAGCATTTATAGTCACTTATCACCTTCTCTGAACGATGATATTGTTTGCTAAATCTTAGGCAGCTTGATACCAAAAAAAAGCGGATAACGTAAGCGAAAAATTTCTTTCGAGTCCAATATTATATTTTGGAAAACGGGTAATAAGCATGAGTGTAATTTTCCTTGCAGCTATTGCATTTTCGTGACGTTTTTATAAATGTATAATGTTGAAAAACTATGACGACTAACTTTCATTGCTCCTCTATTTGATTGAAAAGGAACGAGTCTCGTGAGAAAGAAAAAGAGGGTTTAAGAAATATTCAGATCTTTTGTGAAAATGATTTTTACAATGTGTTATAAAAGATGTCAAGGAAATATACAGAATTTGTTCGGATAATAAAACCGACTGGAGAGTTAAAACGATCGATGGTTGTGTAGCTTAAGATATCTTATCGTCTCTGAAAATCGCCTTATCACAAAAGACTGAATCACTGTAAAACAATCCTTGCTTTTGACCTTAGCGTTAAAGAAGGATATTATCGCTGCAAACTTGGCTCTTGAAACAATATCTCGCCGACATTTCAACTATTTTCAAATCTCGACTTGATGCTTTTGTATGATCGAATATCATCATGTATTTGCGAGCCTCACTGTATTATTAACAAAAAGTTTTTAAAGAATACAATAGGTCAAAGTGATTGCGCTGTAAGTATGTGTACAGTAAACATTTATATTGGAAAACACAAACTCGAATTTGAGATGTTGAAACTGTACGCGTACAACACGAATTTATTGATTAGTACAAAAAGGTGCTAGCTGCTTTTCGTATAAAACTGTCGTTGTTTGAACTACACGCGTAAGATATGAAAGGATAAAACACTGTGAAATCGAAAACTTCTTTGACGATAAGTCTCGCAAGTTCGTCATTGCATTTTTTCCCCCAACAAAGCTTGTATGTTGATCATACGAGTTCGCTCGATGAATTCATGCAAAATGCATTTCGCCGGTCGCATTGTATTCTTGTTTATTATTTTTATTTTTATTTTATCATCATTATTATTTTATTCGTGGAATATTATAGAAAATAAAAAGGCTTTGGACCTCGGAAAGATGAAAATATTCACATATATTCCTTTATGTAAGTTGTAGGCTTAGTGTTGATAAGGGAATGTTTAGTAATTTATTTGAGTCTTTTTTTAGACAGATTTTTATTTACGTGCATGTGAGTGTAAAAGCGAGACAATATATTATAAGGCAACCTTATGTGAGAAAAAAATGTAAATTATACATATTATATATGCATATATTTATGTGAAGTGATTGATAGATAATTAATGCAAGTGAAATCAGTTAAATTAGGTGCCTTTCTTGATTAAAATAGGAATTAAACTTGTATTTTATATGTACAAATTAACTTCGTCTTTGTGCAAAAAAAGAGAAACAAAATAATCTGATTTTTTGTGTAAGATTCGGTACTGTGTAAAGTTTCTGGTGAAAGACCGTCAACTTGGTGATAACAAAATTGACAACAGAATAGACTTTTGTGCCAATTTTGTTTTGTATCGATTTATCTTAATTTTCTTTGAATAAAATATCAATACGATATAAAAGTAAGTGGGATTTCTTAAAAGTACGTATATCCTTGTATATCAATTTGAAATTGATGAAAGAATAAAAAAAGCTAATCAAGTGACTTAAAAATTGAAATAAATAATTCTTGTGAATATCAGCTTTACTGAATCATCGACGGAAAAGCGATGTGATATCACAGTCGTATTATTTCAATCGTAAGTAAATGATACAATTACTCGTTGATGATGATTCTAAAATACAATTAAATAAAACTGATCAATAATTATTAAGATTAAATGCATACATATTCAGGTACATTTTTTCATAGCGCAGTCAGCGCAGTCATTGTTTTCCTGCTTATACTTGATCACGAATGATTTTTAATTTTTGTACATTGATGGACACATTGCTGATTTATTCGTTTGCGAAATGCGTACACGCTTATTAATGCGAAATAAGATTTCTCGACTTTTTTTTATAAGTAAAGGAAAATTGCATACCTATATGTATCTATTGACGATTCTGCTGCCGTCCTTTTTAAGCTTGTGCATGAATGGTAAAATTCAATTTCCAAATGATACTTTTGGAATATTTGTCTGGTACCTCCTTAAATTGCAAATTTTACTCGATTTTTTCTTTAGCTTCGCATAATAACAAGCACACTATGAAATGAACTAAAAAAAAAAAATAAGCTGCAGGTTATATAATGTCAATTCTACGTACATACCTTAGCGTTGTACTATTTGAGAGAGAAAGAAATATATGTATACATAAACAACGCATGTAATGTTTCATATTCAAGGAAACGACATTCAAGTAGAATTCGATGTGGTGTTGATTTTTCATAAAGTTTTGGGGATAAAATAAAAAAGTTGCCAAAGATTGTTTCACGGTTTTCAAATGAAATAAAGCATGTTGTTCACAATGTATCACGTATTTCCAAGCTTTATGTAAAATAATCATCGCATTTTGGAGAAAATAAATATTTTTTTTTGACACCTGACCAAATAGTACATTACGCCACTAGGGCACACAGTACAAACATGAGCGCCCGAAGGGCGCGCTTGTTTTACTTCTGTGCCCGAGTCTCGTATATTATTTTTCTTGCCGAGGGCGCAAAGTGCAATTTGGCGCCCGTGGGCACACTTTGGGCCCATGGTAAGAAATAGTAGTTTTCGTCACAAAAGTGCGATCGCCTCCAGGGCTATGTTGCGGACCCTCGTTGGATCGCACTTGAGTGGCGGACACTGTTTTTCCTACCGAGGGCGCACCAGCCTCTCAAAAACGCCCGAAGTAGGAAAAGATGAATTTTTTCCCTGTGTATATATGACGCAACACATAGCAATTATATTCTCGTTATTCAAACTTTTTTTCGTAACATTAATTCTAACTGTATTGTCAAAACTTATTACATTCAGTTCTGTGTATTTTTAATCACATTTTGATGAATAACAATACTTTGAAAAAAAATTAAACTCGGTTTGAAAGAAATACATTCAGACTAATCTTAAACATATGTGTATCTGTATCTTAAATGTATTATAATGTTATTCATTAGTTTGACCTTTTCACGGCAGTATATTTATTTTAAAATAAATACTTAAATCGACTGGGAGGAGACATAATAATTTTCAAAATTTACGAGCTCTTTATTGTTGCGAATAAGGTTGAATTTGATACAAAATCGAAGATTTTGTGAATAACGGTATCTAAATCAATGAAATCATAAAAAAAAATTATTTTTGTTTTTACGATAATATATTATGATGAAAACAGTCAATACTCATTCCTTAAATTGCTGAGCGTAAGGTTTTCATTGCGTATTTAATTATTCATGAAAAATAAAATAATGAAACAATAGATCTGTAATATGAAATATAAAATAAAAAGATGTGTGCATTATAATATTTTGTAATGAATTGAAATGAAAACAAGAAAAGCGCATCAGTCGATTGAAAATATGTTTTCTTTGTTAAATAAGTTTCTTTACGTGCATACCTAAACTAACTAGAAGCGCGAGAATGAGTTTGTGACTACTATGTATAACTTTTATTAAAGCCGTGATTACATTTCACTGTTGATTATTAGCATACCCACGTTCACAAAACACTCACAATAATTGAGCGTATTATTATTATTATCATTATTATTATTGCATGTAAAAGAAAAAATTGATACAAAATATATGCGTAAACTGAATGAAAAGTTTGATACAAAAAAAATTTAGGAATTAAAGGTGTTAATTGTTGTCTGGCGCGTGAAAATCGATTTATTTTGTCTAGCTGCTTTTACCGAGAACGTGGAGAATTGTAAAGATGAAAAAAAAAAAAAAAAAAAACTTTCAACACCAGCTGAGCGATTTTTGTGCGCATCCATCCTGTAGACTAAAAAGTCGATCCTTGTAATGTCCTTCGTGTATAAAGTACAAGGAGTTGAGAATAAAGTGTATTATACAAACTTGACGTGGTGAAAATACAGTGTAAAAGTGATTTTACCTTTCCCCTGTTTTGCACAGCATACTTTATAAAATAATTACTTAATAACGTTGGATACATCAATTCGTCCAATCAACGCCGTTTTATTTTAAAAACCATGCAAGTATACATGTATGGAAAATTATTCTATCAATTTAAGTTTCGTGGTACATAATTGTGATTTGCTTAATTATAAGTGCCGTGCGCAGTGATAAATGAAACAAGAAAAATTAATTTAGCTAAAAGTTTAATAATATACGTAACTTTAGAGGCTTAGGAAAAAAATTTTATGCTCTTGTGCATACATGCAATATTTGTAAAAATACAATAAAACGACTAAAATACAATTGAAAAATGTTAAAATAATTCATATTCTCTTTATTTTCATAGCTGTATGATTTGCGCGTGGGTAATTTGAGCTGCAGATTATTTTTAACGAAAACTTATACATCAATCCATTCAGTGTCGTGCTTGATGATATGTATTTCCATATAATACACGGTTGAAAAGTGTTCCTTAATTTATTTGCGTGGATCGAAAAAATGTATGCGTACCGGATGAAAATATAGATTGTTTTTTTTTTTTTTTTTTTTTTTTTTTTTTTTTTTTTTTTTTTTTTTTTTTTTTTTTTTTTTTTTTTTTTTTTTTTTTTTTTTTTCTATTTTTTTTTTTNNAAAAAAAAAAAAAAAAAAAAAAAAAAAAAAAAAAAAAAAAAAAAAAAAATGAAAAAAATCCGTCCAAAATTGGTCAGCAGCAACAGTAGCACATGGACTCGTTGCGCAGTTTGTGCCGTTGCCGGCCCATGTAGCCGTTCAGGCAGAGCACCGCGACCCAGACGAGGACGTTGATCCACGAGAAGGCGATGCTCGACTGTAGGAGGAGGCCGGTGTCGATGGGGTCGCCCCGTCGCCAGTTGTTCGTGTCCGGGTGCAGGTAGTCCATGAAGTCGAAGATCGCCCCGCAGTTCAGTCTGTTGTGGATCGCCTGATCGATGAACAAGTTTTTCGTTTTAATTCAGAGTCACAAGTTTTGTACTTTTCGCGCATATGGCAGGTGATGGGTGGTGTCGTATTTCTGTCGAGTAGTACGATTCAAGGACTGGTCAGACGCAACTATTGCAGCAATAAGGTTGAAGGTTTTTTTTTTCGCGTCAAAAATATTTTTTTAAATCTTTTAATTGGTAGATTGGTGAATTAATAAAGTATGCGCGGGTATATTAAGGACTTGGATGGTCAAAAGCTCAGCTGCAGTGTCTTTCCGGTCAAAAGCAGATTGTATGTAGTACGTTAGACTCTAATTCAGGGACAATTATATTTTTTTGTTAATTTCAAAAATAAAAACTTTCCATTGAGGAGTCGTCGATTTGTAAATAGACTCGTGGTTGGTGAAAAAAAAAAAAAAAAAAAACAGCCCCACCTCGGTGAGCCGGATCGATATCAAACATGAGTAATCAATGAACAAATAGATAACGAATCTAAACCGTTCGAGTCTTTGGTGATTGTGAGGAAACTACATACGCACTGCTATATATCTTTGAACACATGTACATGTAACATGTTTTTCAGCTAGCTAATATAAAATTGTATTACGTGAGAAGTCAATTCACGATATACCACAGTGTCCAATCATCCAATATACTATCTTGAACCTCGTGCCACCGCCACCCAACTTTCAGCGTACCATATTGAATTCATTACTTGCTTAAACATTCATCATCTTATGTTTCCATCGAAAGGAAAATAATTGTCCGACAATAGAGTATAGAGAGCGACATGCACGCGGTATGATGATATTAATTGTGATTATGATGATGATGATGATGATGATGATGCGCGCGAATGATTACCAAAAGCTCTTGGCCGGTCGGATTGACGAGGCGCGCCAGGTTTCGCCTGTACTGGGCGCAGGTTTTCCAGTAGCCGTCGGTTATCACGGCCGCGTGGATGAGCGCCAGGGCGGACAGGGGAATCGCGAGGAAGCAGAAGGCCATCCAGCTCTTGAGGGGCGCCCGCTGCTTCGGGCCCACGACCATCACTTCGCACTCCATGCTGCGCCTGCAATGGGTGTATGCTCGTGTGTATTTTTTAGCGGTCTATGGTCGCGCGTGTTTTTAATTATCATGTAAGCATTTTTTTTTTTTTTTTTCATCGAGTCATTCCGAATCGAGAGGACGGAGATGGAGGGTGGTTCTCGGGAATCGCGTTTTAAACGTGGACGCTCGAGACGAAGTAAACAATTTGTCAATTTTAATCACGAGTTTTTCACCAATAGTTTTCTGTGGTAGCATCATATTGAGACAGTGTTAGTAGTTAATATATAGCACGTGATGATCATCGATTCAAAAATCATGCTTTTTTATCAGAGTAAAGTTTTTTATAAAACAATTTTTATTTCGATGAGTAAATTCAAGTCGTCGTACAGACAATTTTTACCGTTCGAATCGAGGAATCAAACTTACTTTGCCCGAGATCCCCGATAATTTTCTCAATGTCATTCGTCCGGATCGACCGACAGTTGGATAACAAAAATTGCCAATGAGATTTAAATTTCTTCACGAATCCCTTCAATTTCCATCAGCTCAAGTTCCATTGAGCTTCCCATGAATTTTGAATCGGGCAATATTTCCAACGTATATTACTCTCGGAACGCCTTGAATTTGCACGCAATAGTTTGCCCAAACGATCAAGTAACCCGATTCCCGAATCCAGGAGACCCCAAGATCCGCAATAATCACCGATTCTCATGATTCCTCCGAATACCAGCAGCACCACCAGCGGCACCGGCAGCAGCACCGGCACTACTGGCCAGAGCCCTGGGCTCGCTCAGACTCCTGGGTATGCAGCTCCTGTAGCCGTGATAGAAGCCCAGCAGGACGGCCACGAGGAGATGGCCGACCAGGCCGAAGGCGCCAAAGTGACAGAGCTTCACGTCACCGCCCATGAAGGTGCTGAAGGTGTTGCGGCTGTAGAGGACGCAGCCGCAGTCGCCGTTGATGCAGCCGTCGAGGGTCCAGGTCCAGTGCTGCCAGACGATGAGCGACAGGAGCATCGATATCAGGGAGGACAGGGCCGAGGTCAGGTAGAGGGCGCCGAGGGCCTTTTCCGCGCGTTCGGAGCTACGGGGCGGCCGCTCCGGCTGGGACATTTTTCTCGTTCTTGCTGATGATGATGATGATGATGATGATGATGCTATCGGCCGATCAGGTCATCCCGGTGTTTGGGTATAATCTCGTCGGACTGTAATTGTTGGTTCGAGGACATTTTTGTAAATCGTTGGCGAATTTGCCTGTAATTGTAAAGTATCATGATGCATTTTTTTTATTCAAATAGGTGCACGGATCAAGTTACTCCAATCCACGAAGAAGATTGGGATACCTTGCAAGTATAGTTATTCCTCTTACTAGCAGGGAAGCAGCGAAATTCATTCTCGTAAGTATTTTACAGAAATTTTTTTTTTTTTTCCGAAGGCAAGAAGGTTTTTTAATAGACATTGAAACTTATACATATCCCAGACATTTAATCCGCAATAATCAGCCGTCGGAGTCATTGTAACAGGTTACTATTTTAAATATTTTTGTATTGAAGTAAACATGAATTTTTATAAGAGTCGGACCTTCATCCTTCCGTAAATCATCGCATTTTTTTGTAAAATGACCTATACATCATGCAAATTTAATCACACAACGCCTGCGTACATTTCAAGTGGAATTAAATATTTCATACTGTGCTATAATTCACAATAATTTTGCGATGACTTCGACCATCGATCAATAATAGTTACATCATCGTTAATAATAGTCCTCAAAAGTCAAAGACGCCACGAACTCTGCTCACACCTCATTCTATTTAATTTGCACCTACACCCATAAAAGAGGCGCTAATGAACTCTCTATGAAAACAAACCTTGGCCCCTGACCTTCGACCATCGCATCGGCAGCACCCGGAGTACCTTTGGACGTTCACCGCGAGCACGACCTTCACGCGTTGCCGTATAGTATACACGCGTGCATCAGCTGCCATTTCACTTCTCGGACAAAAAAATGAAAAAAAAAAAAAAAAAACAAACAAACAAACGCGCAGCCATCGAAAAGCCCTCCTTGCGTCGGGCAATAAAAAGCCTATTTCCGGAACACCACGCGATGGGTATGGTATGTGTATACTGGTGCAATAATCGAAGAGATCCGCGACGAGGAAAAAAGCCAAACTGCACCGGTTCAAAAGAACCCGATGGTCTTTTTTTTTTTTCTTACCCAAACTAACAACATTTAAACTGCTCGACTCGCGAGACGCGCAAAGTGCACGCACCCGCGGGTGGCTATTATAAAAATAGGCTCTGTTTGGAAAATCGACGTATTACATGTATACTTATTGACTCGTGTCGAGCATTTTTTTTTTTTTTCTCTTTTCGATGCACAAATGCAACGATAATATTCTACAGGCGTTATTTCAGGGGGAGAGATCGATTGTGTACTCACCGAAGTGCGTGTATGTAGGCTTTAGCGCTGACGCACAAGCTAGCGCGTTAGCGCGTGTTCATGCATCGAGAGATGTTTGATTGATTTTAGTTGTTAGAGCGCCTTTTTTGAGCGTTTTTGGAACAAATGTGTGCGCTCGGTCCGCGTAAGGTTGAGATCGTGAAAAGATTTGTGGCTCGAGAAAAGAGTGCCATTTTGGGGACATTTTTTGACGACTTTTGAGAGTTGAAAAAACAGCGATCGGAGGAGAGTGTACTTGCTTGGAAGATGTTTTCGAGATGATTTTTTATTTTTGTTACGTAACTTTTGTAAAGACGTTATTAGTTTTTCACATGAAATTCAATAAGAATTCAATGAATAATGATTGATCAATGCAAATATCAGACTTACACGTCCAAAGAATGATTTATTATCCTTGAATGTAATGGAGATGGGATCCCATGACCGTGAACATTTTCGGGTTTTTCGTTGCTCCGAAAATAAAAAAATCGAAAATAGTATGTTGCATTGAGTTTAATGAAAAATCGCGGACAAGTCATAGTCATGTTCCCATGTATTGATGCATGCACAAAAAATTAATCTTATATTATCGCGTTTTGGTGGTACCATTAATATACGTTGATGTACTTTTCGGATAAGATACGATCACGAAAATAAAACATAGATAATGTATGCGGCATTAAACTGAAAGATACCGACCCTTCCAGGTGCAGACGCGCTAGCTGTCGAGTAAACAAAATCGCAAACACATCATCGGAATACGCGCGTAATGCGATGTCGCTAAGATCGATGATGCTTATTAATTACGCGGAGTTTGAGCGTTTCTGATTTTTGTTGCTCCAATCATATAAATTTCGTCGGATGATAATATGATTTATCATGCCCGAACTTTTATCCGACGAGTGACGTAATTGTAGCGTCAAAGCCCCCGACTCGATCACAAAAACATTGTTCTCCCCTCATCAAATGATTGAACTGACGTTTTTTCTCCGTCATACACGCGGAGTGAAGAAATTGCTCGGGCCGCGTAAAGCAAACTCGAGCTCGTGTACACACACGCACACAGTAGAAGCACTTTCCTTAATTGTCAACGGAGGCAAAAAAAAATCTCACCCATCAATTACGCAATATATATATATATTCGTTAAATTTGATACGCTCGTTCGTATGCTTGCTCTTTAATTATTATAATACACATCTTCAAGATCCGCAGGTAACATAGATGAGTTCAATTTCATTATTCATCCCAACGCGAAACCAACGAAAGTACGTGCGTACATGTACGCGAAATAAACAATATAGACTTCGTTACGAGTCACATCCAAAACAAGTACACACGCGATGATGAAAAACGAACTGCAGAACGCGCTTCTCTAAAAATGAATCGTCGTCGTCGTCCACCTTTTCACACCTTCCGCGACTCCTATAATATCCAACAGACGAGTCAGGCGTTCATCTGCACCGCGCTCCTTATTATCATCGTGGTACAACCTGCATGCCCTTTTTTTTGTTTTCTCTTCATTCTCGTGCAATAACCATACGACGAGTCGACGAAGCGACGACAGCCGAGAAGAAAGCTCTTCTCCCCCGGCCGCGAGGAAAGTCGCGTGAAAAAACTCGCGTGCTGCTTTTTTTTCAATCAGACAGAATTTGTGCGTTCCCATGCGCGTCCTCCTCCATTAAATTAAAAGTACGTCAAAGCGAGAAACAGTGTTTGCTTGCACGCGAGAGAGAGAGCGTCGGGAGTTGGGGGGGGGGGCTCATTTTTGGCAATCGAAAACCCTCGAACGTCAAACTGTATGCTCGCGATGAAAAATAAAGCTTCGACATTTACGAATGCAAAAGGGTGTAACGATGAACGTTTGACAGGAGAGTAGTGCGAGGAGAACATGAGCCACCCTCTTCCGTAGGAACCCAACCGTATCGGACGCCATCAGGTGTACAGCCGAGGGAAGGGTGATATAATATATTCAAAGGGTTGACCGCGGAAGTTACGAGCTCCGCGGGGACGCTCGTTAACCCTCGATCGATACGCCTTCGTTTGTATCACACGCGGGAACGATATATTTTTCCGCGCGCGTAAAACACACGGCAATATTCGAGGAGCATGTATTCTAATGCGCGTCCAAGTATATGGGTTCGGCGGGAAAATAGTGCTCGCCTGCATACTTCAATATCGCCGACGGGGAAAACGCGCGCGCGAGCGATCGTCGCGATTGTGTTGGATTCGCTGCGGATCGTTTGCCCGACGCATGGACGTCAAACAAACACGTCCCATTAAATTTCGGGGAACATCGATAAAAGTTGCCCGTGCACCACCCGCGGACGCGCGAAAACAAGTCGTTAAAAAATAACGACGACGACGACGATCATACATCCACGCGCGCGCGTATTGTAAATACAGGCGCGATCGGATGCGTGGCGTATACTTGTGTAGAGTGCGCAACGATCCCGATGAATTACGAAAAGTGTGCGGTACAAACACGAGTAAGCGTATGTGTTCGTTGGGCAAACCGGCGGACGTCTTTGGGTCCGGGGTGGGGGCAACAAAAAAAACGTCCTGACACGGTCAAATATTTGCTCGCTGCGGAACGACGAAAATTTTCGTTTTTCAGAGCCCCTCCTCTTCCTCGCGGCGCGGCGACGCGTTCGATCGGTTTGCCTTTGGAGGCATCTATATGTATGTATGATGTACGATGAATTATACGCACCAGGTTTATACGCGCAGCGTTTAAGATACCGCGTTTACAAAAAGTTATGGCGAAATATATAACTAGAATGATACCACATTTGTGCGCAGCAATGATGCTTCGATCCTATTGCGACGCGATGGAGCGATTTTTAAAAACCCTATCGGTACACGTCGTGGGCTTCACTGTTTTTAATCGAGTAATCCCGCGTCGATTGCACGAATGAATTCGCGAAGAAAACGCTTCCGATTCATCGTTCGCATTCTACGCATGATGGATATATATATATATATATATATATACAACGATGAGCGTATTTTTGTACGTGTACGAAAACTCAATTGAAAAGCGCATCGTCGCATATACTTAACGCCAATTCGCAAGCGTGAAACTCTCCTCTTCGTTGTCGTCCAACGTACACACGTATATAGTATTATTATCATCACGCATTGTTTCTCCTTCCGTTTTATTCGTACAAAGTACGATGAAGTAGGTACATACGATGTGCATACAATTGTACGACTGCGAGCGCGTTGCAATTTTATCGTCACGAGGAAATCCAGATCGCGGAAAATTTTACATTGTTTTCGCGGGTGTGTGTTATCGTTGGGATTTCACGCGAGGTACATACATTTTTGGAAAGAGTGTACAAAATGAAGGGGTGTAAAATGTCAGACTCCATGAACCGATGAATTGTACCGATCGTCGCAGTTGTGGACTCTAAAAACGCCGCGTTTCCGTCGGTCAAAGACTCGAAGATCGGTGTATCGAGCCGCGCTTGCGGTCGAGACGAATACATACACAACATGATGATAAAGTCTATGATAAAAAAAGCATCGACTGCACAATACGTCGCGCATTGCTCGTACACTCACATCTCACTCATCGGCTCCGACAAGCCGCGGCGCGCACACCAGCCATCAGGGCGCACGAGACGCATCGGGCGCGGCGGCAGTGCGTTTCCAGATCATCTTTATCACACTTTAGCGCGCGCGACGATCCCTCCCCGCAGCTCAGATCGGAAGATAACGACGCACCGTACAATTATTGTATCTTAGCTGCACCGCACACCGGTGCGATCCACGTGACGACGACTCCGCGCGCAACGCCTTTTGGACCGAGGAACCGATCGCGCGCGCACACACCGCGCGCGTCGATACTGCACAATAATCGAGACGATACATGCGATACGATCCGTACGGCCACCGTGACACCTTAGAAAACCGACGCGCTCTCCTCGACCAGCGAGGGCGCGAAAGCGCGGACCGACGAGCGAAAATCGGCCGCCCCCGCGTGGCTCGCTTCTTCCTCTTCTGCGCGTGTGCACGTGTATTATGTGCAATCTTCCGCGAAAGTCCGGAAGAAGGGAGGTGCGATCGCGCGGGCGTTCGGTTCGCGACTCGCGAGAGAGAGAGGGGGATGTGATACGGAGAGTCGCGGGTTCTTTGGATGCGCGCGGGAGTGCGTGTCGTGTGGGCGATGACTGATAAGGGGGGGGGAGATGTGCGCGAGATAAGATCCGGGGCCGCGGGTCGATCATTACACGGCGCGCACAGGTGTTGTATACTGCTCCCTTTTTTTTTCCCCTCTCCTTCTTCGTCTTTATCACTTGATTGATGATGTGTTCTTCAGAGGCGGGAGAGTTTCGTCATGCGTACATATATACTGTGCTTCAAGTGGGTGAGGCTGGTTTTTTTTTTGGGGGGGAGGGGGGGAGCTTGAGCGCGAGCGATGCGCGTGGGTGCGGGGCGGAATCGAGCGTTCGGAAAACCGTACAATGGACTCGATGGTTGTTTCGGGCAAGCGCTCGATGGGACAGGCCATGGGGGGTATTCGTTGTTATTTTCCTTACGTCCGTTGCGTCGATGCCAAACGGGGCAGCTTGTTTTGTTTTTATTCATTCACGAACGGATGCGGGAAAAAAATTATAAAATTTCCACTCGATTCAGCGCCAACGCATCGTCAGTGGTAATTAATACTTTAATTCTTTTTCCCACGATGGTGCAGGGCTGAAACATCGGTGTAACGGTAAGTATTTTATAAACTGTTCAGGTTTTGAAAATAATGTCAACATCGTACGAGTAACTCTTGAGTAAAATCTACGAGGATGAGAAACGGATAACGAAAAATAGAACGTGAAATTATATTATACACACGATGGATGGATTTGAGCGCTGCGTGTATAGCACACACCTGTGTTGCGAAATCGTTACATAGTATAACGAAGACGTATACTTATATCCCTCGTCGCGTGGAAAAGTATTTTAATTATTCTTACCGAAGCTTGGAGTGTTTACAATTAAATAATTTTGTACCCTTGTCTTTATTTTTAAACTCCTGATCATCAGAAATCAAGTACATGTGTACACTGAGCTACAGCTGTAAAACATGCACTTTCTTTTTCGAGAATTGAAGACATGATTCTATGTAAATTAAAAAATTTTTAAATTAAATTGTTGCTTTTCACACATGTGCTGGAAATTTGTTGCAATGGTAGAAATATTTATCATATGGGGGAGCGGTTCAGTTGTTGGCCTTTTGAACATTTTCAAACGGAGCCTTTATACGAGGATAAAAAATTAACATACACCGAAAAACATTGCCAGAAAGCCAACAACTGTACCGTTTACCCCGAAACTGTGATACTTGAATCGGTGGAATAATTAAAAATTTTATCAAATCGAATCGATAGAAATATAATATTCACCAAAAGGTTTTTATATATTTACATTTGAGGGGCATGCATATACCTTATTCTTCGTCTGGGGCATCGATGAAAAAGTATCTATTTCGCAGATTATTATGAACGATCTTTCTTCGCGATTTTTCATGTTCAATATCAATGAAAATTATATCCCAAACTTCAAAAAGTGCAAAAAATCGTTTACTTGTTTTTTGGATCCTTCATAGAGAAAATTGTGGGATGCACTGACTTTACATTTTTATGATGAAAAATGGTGATTATTTTATTGTAAACAAGTTATTTAAACAATATATGATAGTTCATGATTTTAATTTATTTTTAATTTTATTGCATAAGTACTTTGAAAAATTCCAAGCAAAAAAGGTCTCGAAACTTTTATGTGAGGCCTATGGTTTCCATTATAAATCTAAATATCCTCAAAAAGAAAGGTAAATGTGGCCGCGGCGTCTAAAAGATCAAAGATATGAATTGTAAAGGATCCACTCAAATGCACATATTCATAAAAATAATATTTTTTGAGAATGATGAAATAAAAATACACTGATATTGCGATTAAAATCACAATTTATATTAATGTTCATCATACATAATAGTTGTTCTTCTTACACTTCACTAGAATTTAAGTAACTGTACAAGTTTCTCAGGTTTCTCTATGTATGTAAGTACGCAAATTCAGCAAAGGTAACGTTTTTTGTCAATGCTGCTTCGACATACCTTTATTTTTAACTATTTACAGTAATTGTTTAAATCGTTCATTCAACAATAATTGGCTACACCCACTTAGTCGATTTTTCTTTTAAGTCGTTCATTTCGTCGTTTTATGTATTATTTATAAATTACTTTTTTGTTCGTAGAAAGTGCTCGATCGTCACGATTATCATTTCATCAGTAGTTTCGTGAGTTTTCATATGTACAAAAATTTCATGTGAACACATCGTGATTAATAGTGAGCCTTGAATGTCGGGTTACCCATGTAATCTGGAATTCAGAGAGCGAGAGAAAGATGTTTTAACAGAAATGAATATTTGAATGTACTTGAAATTTTAGTTTCTCAGTGACTTCAGTGATCAATTATTTAAAAAAGACTTTTATAAATGTTTTTATGAGTTACTTGATCAAATAATACCTTGATGCATTATTTAGTGATGGTAAAACCAAATTAAAATTAATTGTTAACAAATGCAGTGCGAAACAAATGTGAAACGCGTGAATAGCCAATTTTTTATTTACGGAATATTTTGTTACCGATTTCTTTGGAAAATATTACTGAATGTAAAAATCAAAAAGAAGTTGCGAATTTTATATTTAAAACGAAACTCTGTATTTTCTTGTTTCACTAAATTTGTTTCTTGTAGAATTTATTTACGAATGTTCATACTCCAACTTAAAAGATATGTCAATTTACGTAAAAAAATCAATTAATTTTCACAAAAAAAATGATACATTATAATGATTTATTATATACAATACATACAACAAAAATATTTAAAACAACATGAAAAAAAAAAAAAAAAAAAAAAAAAAAAAAAAAAAAAAAAAAAAAAAAAAAAAAAAAAAAAAAAAAAAGAAACAAAAAACAAAATTTTAATTATTGCAACAGCAATTTAGCAAAAGGAGGAATTTTAATAAAAAAGAAGTGAACATATTTTGTTACCTATTACTTTTAGGTGATTGAGTGAATGAAAGAAAGAAATGTGACACATTTTTACACAATGTAGGAAATCAAGGAAAAAAATGTCATACAAAGGGCGAAAATTTTTTTTGAACTGATTTATTTCAGTCTTGCTGGCAACTACTTTAAAGGTTCGCACTTATTTAAGCAAACCTTTAAAGTAGTGTTAATTAAATATATTGAAATGTCAACTATGCAACTTTCAGTACAGAATGTTAAACAAACATTTTTATTAAGCAGCAATAATTTCTTAAGTATAAACATTTCTTTCTTGTATCTTTCATTCTTTACTTTAAAAATTCTTTACACCACGTTGCAGTACATTTTCTTTACTGTAACCACCGACATTAAAATTATTTTGAAACATGACGCAGCACTACAGTTAAGAAATACATATCCAAGATTGTGTGATGATATCTACTGCCTCAATGTTAGATGTAACTATACACCTTTTATTTTTTTCATCGTGGTTTTTATGATAAATTCTGAAGCTATACACAAAATCTAGAAGTTATGCTATATTACTATTTGTTTCGCTCAGTGATTCTAACATAACAGTAAAAAGAAAATAACAAAATGATGTAGTAGCAAAGTTTTTTAACATACATACTCTCAACAGCGTGATAGCAGTGATGTTATAATTAGAGGATCCTAATTTTTTATAATATTATACAATAAAAAAAGGAAAAACATTTTCAAGGAGTAAGAACACTCGTAACAGTTAGGTCTGATCAAGGAAACGACTGGCACACACTCAGACCCAGTCTTATGCTGGATTCATGCGATGATGTCTAATTTCAGAAAATGCATCCCTACTATTCCATAAACAAACTATCGCCGCAAGTCCAAAGCCAATCCCTCCTCCGACTGCACACTTCCTTAGTCCAGCTGAAATTAAAAGCAAAAATGAATTATAAGTGAATTTGAAATGAAAGTATCTGTAATATGGTAAACATTAATCTTCTTCAATCACCTGTAGATTTGAAAAACATTCCTGTGGCAGTGGCTGCTGTTAGTGTATTGATAGAATCATCTGTCCCTCTGGCATAAGAGAGAATAACACCAAATCCACTGTACATCAAAGACACAACACCAAATGCATTTGCTAGTGATGTGCCATGTTTCATTATATGATTTATCATTCTGAAAATGCACAATATCAGTAATGAGATGTTAGCTTAGCTTAAGACTACATAAATGTATAAATAGTTTAGAATGTCACTGAAACATACTGTGTTCTCCTTAATTTGCCTGTCTCTCCTGCAAGTGTCGTTGCTCTTAATCCTTTGTAAAAACCATTTGAACCACCGAGTGCAGCTCCAACTAGAAAAGCTCCTCCTATCTGACTGAATGCCAATTCAAAACGTCCTCTCTGTTTGACAGCCCCTTCTGGGAATATGAATTCTGGCTGACTGGGAGGTAAGTATACTGGATCATAATTTAAATATGGACTCAACGACGATATGTGAGACTGGCGAATTCCTGTAAAAAACAAAATTCCAGTTTAATCACAGTTTTTTCATATTCATTTTGATTTGTTAGTTAAAAGAATATATGTAGACATATTAGAAATATTGTCAAGGTTGACAAGGATAATAAGCAATTTTAAATTCAAATTAAATAATAACGGTTAGATGTAATAGTTTCCTCAAAATTGTTATGCCATTGTAAAAAAGAGATATGTTAGATGCTGGTTGATCAATGAAAAATAAGGAAGGTTGCTAATATCGATTGTGTAAGTTGTTATATTTTGACATGTAGGCTTTCTTGTGTTTATTGATCATAGATTTGGTGATTTATTTCATTTTCCGACAAGTACACTGGTAGAAGTATTCCTTAACTATAAAGCGGCATCTTAACTGTAAGGAATAAGCATGCATTCAAGCCATACTTATAAGTACTCTTAAAATAAAATCATTAATGACTCTTCTAATGTCAACAGTTCCAATGGACCATGCTTTTCAACATTTCATGACTGTTAACGATAAGCACCACAATGCCATCCAAACGAATAAATGATTTTCAGTTATGAATAAAAAATAAATGGATCCACTGGAAAACTCCAAAATGTCAAAAGGTTAGGTCAGCAGCGAAGCCGAATACATCACGTCATCGCAAAAAAATTTTAACAATCAACCCCATAGGTACAAACGATTGGACGCTCAGTTACATAATTTTTAGCATGCATGAAGATGACGTTAAAATAAAATCACGCGTGGTACCCACACACATACACACACACGTTAGGACGTTAGGAGGAGACAGATTTATAACGTGTTCCACGTTCAAGGTTAGAAATCCTGTGGATGAGGAGCTCCTTCGAGGTAGGGAAAAATAATATATACATAACTCACCGGACTCCCTGAGTGGGCTCGTCGTGCTGTCGTCGCCACGTAGGTCTATCATTTTTTTTGCAAGTTGCGTATACTCTACACACAAAAAAAAATCTAAACAACTGTCTGCACGCACTGACTTATCTTAAGCTTGACAGAATAACTTGTCGTTCGCTTTCTTTCGCTAATCGTTAAAATCACACAGCTGACTGACAGCACCCCCGGTCGGACACTTGCACACGCGCGAAGGGAAAAAAGATTACGTGAACCGAAAGTGATATTTTTTATGAGGTAAAAAGTTGATACTAAAACGGAGCTCTTTCGACGATGACGATCGGAGGACTTCTGCAGTCTGCTCTTCTGCTTCTGCACGATTGGTGATTTGACGATCATGCTGCATGTTTGCAGGAAGGAGGGAGGGGGACATGTGTGATTTCATCATGTAGATTTCGTGATTTTTTAATTTTCGTTTTTTATTGTTATTTTTTTGAAAAATAAATTTTCATTCCCAGGGAAAATGGTAATTATTGTTCAAACTTTTACGGAGAAATGCTAACATTAAGTTATTCTCATTTTAATTGATGGATAAATTATTTAATCAAAAGTTATTTTACCTGACCTCGTAGTACTTTGTTAAAATTTCTAAAGCAATCATAAGAATCAAAATAATAGTCTGTACAACTGCTGACAGGAAATTTAAATGCAAGTTTACGTAAAAAAAATTTTAAATAACATTTATTTAACAAAATTTGCATTTCTAATGTACATGGCTGAAGAAATATAAAATCTAGGCTTCAATTTGTTTTTCCGGGAGAGGTTCCCTTTCGCCGAGCGCTCCAGTTTCACGCAATAGTTCTTTCTTGTCCTCAAAATAATTTTCGTACCACCTTATGTGACCGACTTTTTCCTGAACGGTCATGTAAGGATTCTTTGACAATCCTACACATACCAATTCCATAAACTGTCTGATTGGGCCCTTTTTGGGGCACCAGCCTTTCAAGTGCCGTTCCATAAAGACATGTTCGGTGAAATGAACTTTTTCCTCTTCTTCCATTCCTGAAAAATAAATAAATAAATAATATTAATTGGAAAAATATTTTACAAAATAGTTGTAAAACTGTACCTTGTTCGTTATTGATGGGAAAATGCCACAATTTTCCCTGTTCTGTCCACTGAATTAATTCCTGAAAAACGTTCTGAGGAGAGATAAAAGTTTCTAATTTCATTTCTCTTTTTTCCATTGCTTCCCACGTCAACAGTTTAGGTGTATGTTGTGGCTCGTCTGTTGGCATGTTGTTAAATATGTGCAATCCCGTACACGGAGCATTCAATTCCACCTTACTCAATGGTTCGGCCCTACGTTATATCAGATCGTTATTATTACAGTTTATCCATTATTAGACATTAGCTTATAGTGGCAAAGGAATAATCACGAAACCTCATTTCAGTTGGTTTCCTCATCGATTTCTGATACAGCAGAGATCCTGATACTGATGGTTCCTTGAAGCGATCTCTTACTTTTCTTGCCATCGTTTGCTTTTTATCTTCAACTACTGTAGTTTTATCTACTTTCATACTTGATAGTAAATCACTGGAAAAAAAATCATTTCATTAATTTGGTATTGCGAAAAAATTATATCATCACTTGTATATTCAAATCAAATGTACCCAAGACTAGACGATTTCTCAGGAACTTCCTCAGGAGTCTCAATTTTCTTGTCATCTTTTGCGTCTTTCGGACCAAAATTTAATATTTGCTGAAGCAGTTCTAATTCTGTTTTTTCAGTATCTCCCCCCATGCTCCTGGCCACATCTTTTGCTGCTCCAATGATTTGTTGTTCTAAAATATAGTTGAATAGCATTTAAAAACAAATAATTCCAAACCGGTATTTCATATTTTATTCAATCATATCTCACAAACCAATGGGTTTTTTTGTTTTCTGTTCATTTACTGGTTTCTTAAATCGAACGCTTCTTGGCTTCAATGCCACATCTATAATACCTGGAGTATTTGTAACTTTGATTGGAACTTTCGTAGATTCTGTAAGTGTACCACTATCTTTGGGAGTTTCTTGAGTTTTTTCAGAGTTCTAAGAAGATTATTTGATCGCATATAGTGCATAAATACACATTAATTCAGTCAGTTGTTAAAGAACAAATTCAGAGATTTACCTGAGATATTTTGAGTAGCAGGGCATTTAGCCTCTCATTTGTCTTTTCAGGACTTAAAAAGTCATCTTTGTTTTGATTCGTTGCTTCAGTTTTTGGTTTTTCTACTTTGGTCTCTCTATCCGAGTCTGAATCTGAAGAATCTGAAGACGATGAAGATGAGGACTCATTGGGAGACAGAAACTTAACACTCGTGTGTAATTGCGATTGTTTTAAATAATGATTTATGGACCTGAAAACATAGGACGTGTAGGCTTTTTTTTTAACACATTTTTGGAATAGCTTATTTATAAATATATGATATGAATAGTTAAAGCACATTTTAAAGGTTAGAAAAAGATAAATACAGTTTGTTTATACCCTTGGAATCCAATAAATAATTTAACATACCTAGGAAACGTGCGCAAAAACAGCATCGTTCAATATTTTACACAGTAAAATGTCACGTAATAGAGACCGGTGCGTCAAACTTGCGATTATTTACTGTTGAAAAGATTTTGCTTTCATTTTGGAGTGTCTTGGAGCAGAAGAGCCCCACACACAACACAAGCCATCAAGCACGTGATTTGTGCCGCGGAGGGAGGGGGCATACGGCGTTGATATAATTAGAAAATAAAAAAAAAATTAATTCAAAAAATTTAATTTTGATGCTTAAAGTTTTAAAGTTTTGTCGCACGTGCGTGTGATTCTCGTCCGAGAGAAATAAATAAGTTCCGCAATTCGTCAATTTTGAAGTTCAAAGTTTCCCCCGCAGCCAAATCAGCTGTTTTGCTCTCTATATATATTTGTACATCTACAATTCTACACTCATGCCAGAGGCTGCAATCTGCATCGCTTGGCATAAGTGTGGAGTGGTGGACCGACGGACATTTTTAGATTGTTTTTTTGTTGATAACGTCGTAAAATAGCGAGAGTAAATTTTGCACTCTGCATTTAATCGATGCATGTCAGTGGAAATCATCAGGATTGTCAGTAGGAAAGCACAATACATCAATCATGGGCAAAGCCAAAGGACAGCGTACAAAGGGCAATGCACGGGTGAGTGTTGTTTTGCAATTTGGTGTAACCTGGAGCCCTGTATCCTCAATGATTTGCATTTGTCTATTCAACAATGTGTCCAGCCATCAAACAGTGGCCGCAGTGCTGAACTGCTTGGGACAGCTGCCACAAGTTTTGTTGGCTTTGCAGCTGCCAAGGATGGAGGATTCATGCCTGTACTACCTGGTTTATCCATTACAAAGGACACTGAGATGAACAGTGTGGATCCTGCCTTTCAGCTGGTCCTTAAAAAAATGAGCAAAAAAGATTCTACCACCAAGTACAAGGTATGCACCTCTTACTGCTTGAAGCACAAAGAACACCTATTAACTCTTTGTAACTACGTTTTCAGGCATTGCTGGAGTTCTCGGAACTTTGCACAAATTTAGAACTGCCAGTCGTAGAGGCAATGTTGCCCTGTTGGCCACGTTATTATTGCTCCCTCTCTATTGACGTAGATCACAGGGTGAGGGAGGCTGCACAAATGGCCCATGCTGCACTCGTCAAGCGAGTTGGCAAGATGGTAGCTACGATTCTGAAACAAGTGGCCGGCCCTTGGTTCGTGTCTCGGTACGACGTGTATCCGCCAGCCGCTTCTGCAGCCAGTAACTGTTTCAATGTAAGTTATCACATCTTTTTCCACTCATTATTTGATACAAAAAAAAAGCACGTGTTGGTTTTCAGAACACTTTTCCACCACAAAAGTTTGTAAGTGCGATCGTTCATTGTCAAGATGAAATTTTAGACTACATTTGTGATAATATCATTGTCTTGACTCCACAAGGACTAAGTACAAACAAGTAGGTTTTTTGAACGAGTCCTTGGAAAACTTACGGTTGAACTGCCTTTAATGCAATATTATTTACAGATCGTTACCTCCTGAAGAAATGAGCTCTAAGTACCAAAAAATATTAACATCCAGTTTGCAAGCTTATAATTTTTATTTGAAAACTGTTACATCCGCTGATATTGAAAAAACCGCAGAGTATCACAAAAAAATAATAAGTAACGGTAAATTTTGGAAGCTCGTCAAAAATGAAGATACGTCTACAAAAGTAGCATTTTTCAGTGCCCTCAGCGCAATTGTATGCTACAGTACCAATATTGCATGCGAGGAGAAAAAGAAAGTATTGACTTCTATTATGAACAGCTTAGATGAAACTGATCCAGCTCTTCTGGTTGCAGTTTGGGAATCTCTTTTGATTTCAATCCACAAAATAGAGGTTTGTCATTTTAAAAATGAATCAATTACTTTGATAATTTATTTTTTTGTTACAATTTTCTTTTTCCTAGGACTGGTATAAGATTGTAAGCATAGATAAATTGGTATTACCTAAACTCCTGCGAGTATTAAAAAATGGTGGTCAGTACTGCGCGAGTGTTGTTTACCCCAATTTGCTGCCGTTTCTCAGTCAGTTTACAAAGTTTGAGATTGACAAAACAACGCTTTTTACGAATTTTTTTGAAAATATGCGGCAAGGGTGAGTTGAAAATAACAGTTATCTTCATAACTACTTATGCAATTCTTAGAACAAGTTGTAGCTGAGTTCAGTCAATATGTAATTGCGATTGTTAATCAGAATTTAGTTGTATATCGAATACACAAGTTGCATCGCTAGACCGATGAATAATGTAGAATAATTGAACAGCTTTTCAGTAAAGAGCGTCAAGTTCAGTAGATCCGAAGCATTCGCAGTGGTAACTTCATTCATGGAATGCCTCAAGTATGCCATCCTCGTCAACAATGGTAACGAAGATATTTGCAAAAGCTTGCTCAAAGATCAGGTAAGATCATAGCTAGAAGTTTGCCACGAAACCCCCTTTAAACATCAATCGTTCTCCCATTGCAGCTCATGCCAGTGGTGGAGTCTTGCCTCAGCGGTAATCAGTCGATAGGCCCGACATTTTTCTGCGAGCTGGCCCACTTGCTGCGCTACTGGAGCAAGAACAGCGACAGCCCGGATCACCCAGTCTACGGACAGATGATGAAAATCTTCTGGCACGACCTCGCTGCGATCTTCGAGCGGCTGATCGACGGGGCGAGCGAGAGCTCAGCGACGAGTGCGGTCGTTTCGTTGACTACCGAGCTGTTGCAATACCTGAAGGTCGCGCCGGACCACAGTAGACGCAACATGAGGGTCAAGTTCTCGGACTCGACGGAGGCACAGTCGCAGCCCAAAGATCTCATGACGTCGCTGGTCGAGAGTAGTCCGGAGACTGTCGCTTTTCTCAGGGAACTCCAGCAGCTCATCACCACGCTGTGCATCGGCTATTTCAGGCGCATCACTGAACAACCGCTCAAGCACAAGGTCGCTGATCTCGTGAGGATGGTGGCTGGCCACGAGAGCAAGGGTTTGTTCGAAGAGTTGGCTAGGACGTATCAGGAGGATGCCAGTCTGTTGCTGTTTTACAATAAGAACTTGAAGGTTCTGCTGAGCAGCAAGCATGAGGAGGCCGAAGATTTGATCAGTCTAGTGTTTAGTATCATGTCGCACATGCCGGATACCGAAAAGCAGCAAGTGCTACAGTCGTTCGTCGAGGTGACTATTCGTTTCTCGTGGCATTTGGAACAACAGATCAGAGAATTTTTACTGTTGTTGCGAATTTCAGGTTAATGACGCAAAGGTGGTCAAAATAGCGGTGCAACGCTCACTTATGAAACAGTATAGAGGGGACAGGATTTTGCAGGAATGGTGCAAGGGGTCTATTGTTATGAAAACAATAATTGAAACAGCTGATCAAGTACTTGTTTCTCTCGAGATTACAGAGTTTGATGAAAAAATGTTCATTCAAGCCCTTGAACCCACCGCAGATGGAGGTAATTGCATCATTTAGTTGACTTTTTGAAATTGACAATCTTGAAATAACGATTTTCATTTACTTCGTAGACCTGATCGTGAGGGACGAGGCTATTCGCGGAATCTCGACTACGCTTTTCACACTGGTCAATGAGGTAATGTCGTGGGAAAATGAAAAATTCGTTCGGCGAATCGGCACTCTGCTCTCTCGCCTGCTCGCTTTGACCTGGAGTCACAAAAATCTCACTTCTGGAGCTGTTGATTTGCTCAAAGCGGTGTTTATTTTACACGTTCGCGACAACATGGAGCGCATTGATACGGACAATGAGTCAGTGGTGGTCACAGTAGCTCAAGAGGCATGGACAAATGGTCTCTATGAGATAAGTAGAAGGATATCAGAGGAAGATTTTACCATGCACGTCAAGTATTTCGCGTCCATCGTGTGGAATAAGATTTTTTCGACGTAATTAAAAATTTGGAATTAGCGTTTTCTAAAAAGTTACGGAAATCGTAAATATAATTTGTTATTTATTTTTTTAGGAACGATATTAAAGATTCGTTGATCAATTTGTCCGCCAACTTCATCGATGCTATTATCAAAAGTAGCGAGAATCACTCGAGAAATTACGTGATGGCTTTTTTGACAGAATTGGACATAATGACGTGGATAATCGAAGCTTCCAAAATTGCGTTTTATGGTGAAGTGATCACTGGAAATCTTTATGTCTCGAGCTTAGTGCAGAAAATTGAATTTTGCGACGAAACTTTCGAGGTCGACTTGCGCAATGCTAATTACGAGGACAACATGCACAAATGTTTGAAATGGGCCGCTGCAAGTGCGAAAATTCTTAACAAACTCTTACCGAATACAGCTGATGTTCCTGAGATAGTAGAGATTTTGGTAAATCTCTCCTATACCGCCGTTTTAGGAGAAATTTATGCCAAACATTATAATTCCGTGAGTTTCGTATTAATTATAATTCTATTTTACGTCTCAATCTGTATGGATTTTATTGAAATTATGTATATGCTAGAGTAAACATGCGAATGCCGTTAATTTGCTGAGGAAAGTTATTCAAAATGAATCAAATGGTTTGAAAACATTTTTATCTCAAGATGCTCACAACAAGGTTTTAGATGAATTAAACAGGTGAGTAACCTTAGTCACTGCTATAATATTATTGTTTGATCGGATTTTTATTTTTATTTCAGACTGCTTTTGACATCTGGAGGCATTTATGCTTATGTCATAAAGTTCTACCGTGACCTCTTTACACCAGAAAATACTCTATCGGAACTATTTGAAAATTATAATGTAGATTCCATTAAGGAATTCAACAATATCGAAGTTTTCTTACAGTGCCTGCAGGTTTGTTTAAACAATCAAATTTAATTTGATGTATAAACTAATTGAACTATTTACATTAAATATTCGATTTCAGTTGTTGGACGATTGTGCTGGTTTGAAAAAACTCCTGTCATCTTTGGATGACGGAAGTGACTTCCATAAAATCTATTTAGCTAGAAGTTCATTTGATGAAAACAATATGACACCTTTGACTGATATTTTTGACTTGATAGCAAAAAGACAACATGATGAACCTTTTGCTTTATTGTTAAACTGGTGTGGAATGATTGAATGATTCTCAATGTTAGTCTCAACGGCTTGGAAATAATAAATACATTTATCATTTGCAGTGATGTACATGACGTTGATTGGAATCATTTTATTTTGCCATTGGAAGTTATTTTGTTTTTGATTAAATGCGTCACGAAAATCCCCAAAAAGCTTACTATCGCTCAATGGGATGTCATAGATTTATGTTTAGCATCCTGGGAACTATCTTTTAGAAAATCAATTGCTTATCATACAGATTTCAAAGTACTAATTTCTTATAGATATCATCGTAAATGAAATGTTATACTTGTGTTGATTATTTTTTGTCTATCTTACAGGTGAAGGCTTTGACAGTAAATGTTAATAAACTTTATTGTGTCATTCAAGAAATCGTAAGCAATTATCTTCAGAATCCAATAGAGGAAATACCGTTTTCGTTCATAGATGAATGGGAAAACGTCTTTTCTTCCCATTTGCAAAAAGATTCTTTTGAATCGTGGATGATGTTTGCGGGTAAATTGCATACCTCTTTTCGTAGTCTTGAACATCGACTAAAAATCATCAAGCATCAATGTTGTTTGTTACAGAGTTATACAATAAAAAAGACCTACCCATTACTTCCATTATACTACTGAACTATTTGGGAAAGTCTTTGGCAGTTTATAAGAACCCTTTAATTGATATAGATCCATCGATGAGCTTATGCTCGAAATCTGAAGAAGATATTATTGAGCTTCTTATAAAGCTGATCCATTCGCCGGTATTGAGTTTGCAATTAGGTGCGTACATCGCTCTCAACAATATCGCTGATGTACTCGTTCAACGTGACAAGGAAATGATTGGAAGTGACAAACTGGATGTGAAAACATTTAACATTTGTAAATTTGAGCAAGTCTTGAAAATGTCACAAAACATTGTTAACACAATGCTGATAGACTTTAAGTGAGTATAATAAACTATTTTCCACTCAAATTGCTTTAAATATTAAAATTTATAATTTTTTAGACTGTGTGACACTATTAGTTGTACTATTCAACCTTACACCGATTCACATACTTATACTGTTGGTTATTTGCTGGCTTGGGGTGTTGTACTAAACATGTGCGCCAAAGCCAATGGAGATTTACGGTATCATTATGCCGAAATACTAAAGTAAGCATGAACATTTCTATTAGAATTTCATAGAATATCTGGATGCAGCCATGTAATTAACAATATTAATTTGTAGAGATGACTTCTTCCCTAATTTACTGAACAACCTGTTCCGACTGATGCCGATAGAAGTGTTGCAAGATTCTAAAAATAAAAACATAAAATTGAGTGAAATTTTCAGTTCTCCACCATCCCTTGATTTCATGGGTAAGCTTGATTAAAAAAATTTAGATTTCAGCAAACCAATAACGGCGTCATTTTTCATGTTATTGCAGACAGCTGGACTGAATGGAGACTCGACCACTTGGTATGTTGGTTGTATACGAATGGCTTGCGTTACTTGCCTGTTTTAGTAAGGCAGTGGTGGAGCACAGCGGACAGTCGAGTTAGCTCGGCTGTTGACAAAATAACGACCCTCTACGCCAGCCCATTTTTGTGCAGCAAGGACCTTTGTAGCAATAGATTGTCAAATTTTGATAACTTGCAGGTAAGAAATGAAAACGTCTTATTTTCTTAGCATGCGTGCGTGCAAATATTTGTAACTTTTCTTCCGCAGGTGAAGGTCCTTCAGACAAATCGTGAGGTCATAGCATTGTATCAGATGGATGACACGACGCTCGAACTGCATATTACCCTACCACCGAATCACCCCCTTGGCACCGTCACTGTCGAGCCCGGCCAACATGCGGGTGGTACAGCCAATTGGAGAAACTGTCACATGCAGCTTTCGATTTTCCTAACGCATCAGGTTTGTTATACTCGTAAATTTTTTAATTTTAATTTGGAAATGAAAAATCGAGCGGAATCTTTTGCGCAATATTGTTGTTAGAACGGTTCGATTTGGGATGGTCTGATGCTGTGGAAAGCAAATCTGGACAAGCGATACGCCGGGGTGGAAGAGTGCTACATCTGCTTCAGTATATTTCACATCAGCACCTATCAAATACCAAAACTCTCTTGTCACACTTGCCGCAAAAAGTTCCATACCCCCTGCCTGGTAAGTTATGAAATATTGTTTTTACGTGTATGATTTAATGTTTGGAGCAAGTTATGACAAACATCTTTGTTTATTTTACAGTACAAATGGTTCAACACAAGCCACAAATCAGCTTGTCCTATTTGTAGGAATCCATTTTAGAAACATCCAAGAATAGGATATTTTTTAATTCTCAAAGTTAAGTATAACATATAAATTTATGACTTTTCGCCAAAACGTTTTGGTGAAAAAGTATTGCATCTGTACAGAAAAAAAAAAATTGTTATAAAATAGTGTATTTTATTATTTTGTAATAACCATGTAAATTATTCGAGTGTATGCAAAAATGTTATCATAGAAGACTTAGTGATAATTTCAACAAACTGTAATCACGCATTATTTTATTACAATATTACACAAATTTAAAAACTATTCTGACATGTTTTCTATTCTCTTTCCTACTTCTGTCCAAACTGTTTCGGCGTATTCGTTTGTTTACGCGTTAACCTGATCGAACCGTCAAACGCGACTCGTTTACTACCTTGTTCAAAAAAAAGAGCCCATCAACCGACAAGTACATTATAATTCATGGAATGCACGAAGCTACTCGACAGCCTGGACATTTTCGGTCACGCCGGGTTCTGCGTACCCGCGGAACGATCCCAGCTGCTGCAGAGCTCCCTGCTCATACTTCAGCAAGAGAACCACTTCCAAAAGTGCTACTACTGGGGCAGGATCGACGGCATCCGCAACGACTACCACGTGGCCTATGGCTTTCAGAAGGAGTGTCTTGAAGGACAGAAGTACTTCTACAGGTACTCTCAAGTGTCTGTCAACAAACGTATGTGGACATTAAGGACAGCCAAAACGTCACTAGAATACGATATCGATTTCACAGTATTGACTGTTTAAACTGGTTCCTGATGCCGGAGGCTACCAAGTGCGCCATCATGTTGACTCCTCTGGCGATTTCTGACTTTCATGGTGACCCCGCATTGGTTACCAACGTCTACGACGCCAATCCTCCCTTTCCACCGGACGATCCCCAGAACGTTCAAAACGTGAGCTTCAAAATTGCTCGTTTGAAAAAGCCCACAATTGGAAGCAAAAAAACCAACATGTGGTAAAAGCCACGTAGTTTTGGCCTCTAATACCCGTTCGGTTTTTCGGAAACCAGATGGTTTTAAAGCTCGAAATAATCCGGCTACCACGAACCATTATTCCACGGTGTAACCTATCTAACGTTTTTGGAGCATCCAACAAATCTGAATGACAATGCACAGATCGTACGATAACTTTTCGAGATTTTTCACGGGAATCGTTGCAAACAATCTTCCGAAGAAATTAATAATGTCTTCGATGTGCCTCGCGATTATCCGCGCGATAGCGCAGCGTCGCCCAGCAAGCGCTAATTGTAACAGTCCCCCCTCGATCACGCAGGAGCTCGCGGTAAAGTACCTGAAGGAGGAGGACCGTCTGGCCGCGTCGGTCTACCTGATAAACCACGAGGCGGCGGTGGTTCCCCGCGGCGCCTGGCTGAAGAGCCCCGACGGCCGGATCGTGCAGAACCCGAGCTTCGGGGGCCTCGGCCGCGACGAGGCGAGCCGGCTCCGGTCCTACGTCCACGCCCGGCCGGCCCGGAACAGGTGGAACGCGAACCTGCTCGCGAGGCAGGACTACAACTTGGCCCTCGATTTTTTGGACACGATCGAGGAGGACGCACCGCTGGGTACTTGCGAGTTGTTTGGCAATCATCATCAATGGGCAAAATTGACGGACGAAAGGTCGATCTCTTGCAGGATGCTGGAGCCTGCAGCTGGCCCAGAGCGGTCGGCTGATTTTGCTCTTCAGCCTGTACTGGCCGGGCATGGTGTTTTACCACAAGGCCGACACCCCGCACCACGGTTCGCTGTACTTTGGGAACGGGAAGAAAAATTTGGACGTACCGTTCGCGCTGTGATCGGGGGGCAGGGCCGGCATCCGAAGGTCGTTTTTCCTGGAATTCGTGTGATCAACAAGAAAGCACGTGTACGAAAACAATTAAATTACTATTGAAGTACGATTCACATTTGTTCGGGTAAAAAAAAAGTTTTGAGCGCCAGTAGTACGTCAGCGCTAGCCGCAAGGACAGTAAGATACTTGTGGCTTCTGCAGGCTGCAAGCAGAGAAGCACACAATACGATGGCCCCGAAAGCACCTCCGAGGTGTACACGGTTCTTAACGTCCATACGTACCCGATAACAATTACGTGTGTGCAATGTTGCGTGCCGTGTTCGTTCATTGAGCTGCATCTGAGAAGAGATTTTTTTTTTATCCTCGTATGTATACGCACATATACCTACCTTTTGTATGCTGAGAATAATTTGCGCTGTAAATCCGCGGTGTTGTATACGCCAGAATAACGCAGTACCGATTCTTAACGGACGGTGGAAAAGAAATCGGTAATTGAAATACTCGCGCTATAGCATTACATGTGTGGTACTGGTAAGTCTTCTTTATGGCTCTGCTTGGGGTGTAAAACGGTTGTGGGTTGAGCACATAATATATATTTTGTTGCCCCTTGGGATCGTACATTGTTTATTTGACTAATGGTGCGTAAATTGTACTGCTCCCTGAGGTACGTATGTTTTTAATATGTTTGAACAATCGTCTCAACAACTAACAAGTTATGATGTTAGCTCTACACATACGACAAGTATCAAAACCTAAAGAAACGAACAAAAAAAGTATCCGAAAAAGCTGATTAATATCTGTTTAATGATCCAACTCAAACTGTACAGTAGAAAAGCTCAAAATTACATGCTTATTGTATACATACCTTGCATCTATATTCTGCGCTCATGCTTCATTTGTTCCATTTTATATAGCAAAGCATCGAGGCTAAGACATAATACGTCGGCTTCTATAACGGTATTTAATCGCAGTAGAGCGCGCTTTACTCTCCCGTAAAAAAGCCCCAATTAAGATTACTCTTTACGCAAGGCTATCCCGTAACGTCCAATAAAAAAGGAAAGTGAAACAAAAAAGTATCTGCACAACAACGCAACGATGACGAATCAAATCCCGCGAACCGCAGAGCTGCACGCATGACACAATATGATATACTTACTATCCGCAAGAGTAGATACCCAATCGAACAATAATCATCGGCACGGAGGAAGAAAAACAAAAGTGCCCGTATTGTATCGTCTTCTATACTGTTTCGATCGGACGCGCGCATTCCTACCCATGCATAATATATACAACTGACGCGACGCGCGGCAACAATCGTCGCGAGCGATGAATTAATCGAAGCGGCCTGGCCTGCAGGAATTCGCCGTCAAAATAACGAGCCACTCGACACTCAATGCGAGGGCGGTGTACGTATATATACATATATACGAGCGCGATGATATTGCCATTATACGCCCGATAAGCACGCCAAGGCGCATCGGTTACACGTGCAATATCCGTACGCCTGTTCAGCGATCGGAGGTATGCGCGCGCGAGAGCCGCGGGGGGTGGGAAGCTTCCTCTCTCATTGTGACCTGAGCGCGGTCGG